>JAACNH010003854.1:0-26770 GCA_019447015.1 Hymenochirus boettgeri
GTTCCCCTTGTCACATGACTGTGTTTTATTCAATAAAATGTAACGAAAATGTAATAATATTTTTTTATTTTTCCTGTAATGAGATGTTACAAAATTTGCCTTTGCAGCACCAAGGGTCATATTTCTACAGCGCGGTATCGCAATTTAGCGCTACCACGCGTTATCATTAATGTACAACAGCGGGCGTAGATGTGTGTCCGCGCTTGTACATTTACACCGAACGTTTGTTAATGAACGAACGTTCGTTGGTAGAATACCGTTCGGTAGTAAACTACTGTAATGATATTCTATGGGGATGGTAAATCTAGGATTGCGCTATCGTTAATTTACTATAACAATTGTAAAATAACTATTGTAAAATAACTTGCTAATAGCTGGCGTTAAAAGTGCCAGAATAGAAAATGGGCAGATAGCGATGCTCCGAGAGCCACTGTCCGTATATAACATCGCCGGGCTGTTTACACCGGGTTACTGTTAGTAATTATTACTAAGTAGTGTCAGGCAGTGTGTGTGTTAAATGCAATGCTTTCCTGAATAAGGAATATAGAGCCAAATGCATCATTCGTCTTCTGTATAGGACCCTTGTAAGGGTTTACCTTGATAATGTTTTGCAGTTGTGGCACCTGTCCATATAAAACATATTATGGCCACCCTCCCACAAACACTAGGCACCACCCTAGCAGCCACTGTAAATGACACAGATAGGGTTAGTGTGTTGATTTATTCTTTTAAAGGACATTAATACTTTCCTCTTCCCCGCTCCTCCTTATTTCAATGCTTTGTACCTAATCTGCTGGGTCCTCACCCCTGAGCGCTACAAAAAAATGATTGACAATTACAGACAGTTAGTGAAAAAAGTAAAGATAAAACTGGTTGCATTAGTGAATTAGCATCCTGTATTAGTTGCACAACACCAAATATTTTTATTGTACTTGTACACCCTCTGTAACGTGTGAGACATTATGTGACACCATTACTAACAGTATTAAGGTATGGGCAGAGACGTTTATATGTGTATGTGGGGAGTATTTATGTAGGTATGTGCAGTAATATTGCTGGAGATATATACTTGGCTTGTATTCATATTATATGTATTACAGAAAACTGGACACAGCATTCTATCACGATTGCTTAGTATGACTTAAACTCACGCAGCCTCCACAACCTCTTCACCAGCGGCGGTGCATCTGTCTAAACATAATTATTTACCCGCATATTTTAGTCTTGGGAAATTAAACCAGATCTGCAAAGCCAGGGCCTCCATCAGACTTTTCTGGGCCCCATGTTGGGTAAAATTCAGGGCCCCCCATAACACACACTAACTCGAACACAAATTAAACACACACACTTAAGCACACACATATACAATTATATTATATTATGTATTTGGAACCCAGACACTGGTAAAATCATTGGCACAGACTCTGATAAATTGTTGGCACCCACACACTGATAAAATTATTAACTGGTTGGAACCCAGACACTGGTAAAATCATTGGCACAGACTGATAATTGGTTGGAACCCAGACACTGGTGAAATCATTGGCACAGACTGATAACTGGTTGGAACCCAGACACTGGTAAAATCATTGGCACAGACTGATAACTGGTTGGAACCCAGACACTGGTGAAATCATTGGCACAGACTGATAACTGGTTGGAACCCAGACACTAGTAAAATCATTGGCACAGACTGATAACTGGTTGGAACCCAGACACTGGTAAAATCATTGGCACAGACTGATAACTGGTTGGAACCCAGACACTGGTAAAATCATTGGCACAGACTGATAACTGGTTGGAACCCAGACACTAGTAAAATCATTGGCACAGACTGATAACTGGTTGGAACCCAGACACTAGTAAAATCATTGGCACAGACTGATAACTGGTTGGAACCCAGTTATCAGTCTGTCAGAACACAGGTTAGATATCATCCCTAATTAGCTTAAAGGGGGTCAAAAATAAGGATAAGGGGTGGTGTAAAGCAGCTGGTGTAAAACAAACATACATACACACCTATTATATGTATAGATTATATGGGCAACTAAAATCATTAAATACACAGTTGTCATTACAAAATAAATGGAAAATATGGAAATATATATATAGAAATACATAGAAATACATCGCACTCCAATTGGATTGGAGTGGGGTGTATTCCTTCGTTTCAATACCGGCACCCTTGCATGAGACTGCTGAAATAATATCCGGAGTGCGGTACAAATTGTATTTGTATATTATATATATATATAGTCAAGTTGTGTAGTATTCGATGAAATTAATTATGCAAAAACATCTTCACAAACAGGCTGAAGATTTGCATAATAAATTTCATTGAGTGCTGCACAACTTGACTTTTTCTATTTCTAATTGGAGGATTGCAGGTTGTCCTTCCCTGTGCACCCTACACCTGGTTTATAGTGGAGTGCTGTTGTTTTATCTACTTTTGTTATATATATATATATAACATTGAAGTATTCAGCTCTGTGGATCAAACAGCCCCACCCCAAAGGAGACTTACATTTGTTCCTTTGTTCTATAATAGTTTCGAATAATACCTATGTTTGGCCAGTGGGTGTCTCTCTTGACATGTTTTGTTACTATAATTATTCATAGCTTTGCTTGTAGATCACCGTCATTAAGTTCCAAAATGTTACCTAGCAGTGCAAAATAAACCCAGCACCAGTGTTTCTTCTGAACTGTGCACTCGTGAATGCACACACAACTTTTCAGCCCTACGCACACAGGTTAAAGTTGTGCGCATACAAAAATCGGATGGGATATAAGCACTGCTGTGTGTTCCTAGGGTTTTTGACACCTGTAAAAAATTTTAAATGCCGCCTATCGGTAGATGGGAAGCGGGCATGGCTTCATCAGGGAACATAGGCGTGGCTTGTGGAAGTGGGTGTGGGGGGCTGACTAACACTGACTGGTGGACTGGAGGGCTCACTTAACACTGATTGGTGGAGTGGTGCTGAAATGCAGTATTGCAGGAAAGAAGATTTTTTTTTAAACTGACGCCTTTGAAGTGTTCTGCAGGTGTGCGCTCTGAGCAAATACTTCAGTTTGCTTCATGGTAGGGGCACCCCTGTGGGTTATAAAAGGAAGTGGGTCAATGTGGTGTATTATCCTGATGATGGCCCTATCAGGGTTGAAACGCGTCAATCATTAACACAATGTGAATAAAAGTTACGTTTTAATGTAAGACCCGAGAGTGCCGCTGTTTCTTGTGCTTATCCTTAGATGTGCACCCAGGCATGTTATGTGGAATGGTGTGCTTACTATGCTGAACTTATATATATATCAAGTGTACAGGTGAAGGTAGCAACAAGCAAACTAACGCTTGGTAGCTATCAATAAAAATAGTATAACAGTACACCGAATGACTGCATAGTGTCACCAGGAGAAGGTGCCTATACATGCTATGTATAAAAACCATAAAAGTGTAAAGTGCATAGTGCTTAACGATAAATAAATATAAATATTGATATAAAAAACCGATAGAAGAAAACATCGTGGATCACAATGTTGTACTATAATACATGACAAACTAAAATATACTTATAGTGAGGATATGGCTCAGGTATAACACAATTAATTATGATCAGAGAGAACGACTAAGATCTAAGGGGTATCCTGGCCCTACTCACTATAGTACTATGTCTTACTAGATCCCCAGAATGTAGCAACCTATATTCTAAGATAAAGGGGTGCCCTGGCTCTACTCACTATAGTGATACGTTTTAAAGATTCCCCAGATTTAGTGAACATATGTAATCCCAACAGGGACGAGGCATAGAGAGTCCAATGGTGAACAACAAATGAATAATCTCTGATAAATAAATAATCTCTGGAAAAAGTCAAAGAAAACATGATAAGGCCACTTGCTCATTGTTACCCATTGGGGACTGGGTTCCAAGTCTACGTCTATCGAACTTCTCTCTGTAAGAGGGCCTGTTTGCGATCTCTACCTTCCTTCGGAGGTTCCCAGTCAATGGCCATCCATTTGAACGTGGCTGGTGGGTGGCCCTTTTCCCTGAAGTGCCTCGCCACTGATTGTTCTCCAAATTTATCATATACTTTTGAAGTGGTATCCCCTTTTAATGGTGCTATTACATCGCTCATTCTGATGGCCTGCCTGTGATTGGCCATGCGATCACGTAGGGAAGTTGTGGTTTTACCCACGTAATACTGTCCACAGGGACTTGTTATAAAATAGATAACGTAGCTACTCAGGCAGTTTAATCTATATTTAAGTTTAATTCTGCAACCACTATGGGGATGTGGAAAGTCATCCTTGATTTTCTACATGCCAGGCATCCTTGGCACTTGTAAAATCCCAGTTTGGTATTAGGTAACCAAGAGGGAATCGTACCCTTAGGTAATACCTTAAAGTCAGTTTTAACTAGGATATCCTTGAGGTTTTTACCTCGTTTATATGCAAAGAGGGGACTGGAGTGAGTAAAAGGTAATTTAGTATCACTTTTAAGTACCTCCCATCGATTTTTAATGCTGTTTCTCAAGCTGTTACTGTGGGTGAATATGAGCTAATGAAAGGAATGGAACAACCCTCATTTCTATTAGCGTTTTGTTCTATCACTACCCGTGGCCCAGTAGTCCCAACTGCTCTTGTCAATTCTTTCTGTACTAATTCCCTTTTATAGCCCCTGTCAACAAATTTCTGTGTAAGTTCTAGGAGCTGGAGCTCTGCCCTATCAGTGATGGTATTATTTCTAATCACCCTCAGCCCCTGTGAGTAGATAATTCCCCGTTTTTGTGTTTCTGGAAAGAAGCTTGAGGCATGCATTAGGGTATTACGATCTGTAGGTTTGGTGAATAGGGTTGAACATATTTTGTTGTCCTCCTTGAAAATTCTGAGATCCAGATAATCCATGGTATCAGTGTGTATCGTGGCTGTAAGTTGTACAGGGGTACCAAGTTTATTGAGGAACTCAACAAATTCCGTAGCCTCGTCAACGGTGCCGCCCCATAGAAAAAACAAATCGTCAATGTACCTTTTGTACATGATGATGTTTGTACCCCCCTTGGGGATGATGTATTTAGTTTCAAATTCCTCCATGTACAAATTTGCAAATGCCGGGCCTATATTAGACCCCATGGCTGTACCAGCCGTTTGAAGAAAAAATCTACTTGCAAAATGAAGTAGTTTTTTTCAAGTGTGAATTGGAGTAAATCCATGAGGAATTCTGTGGGTGGACTCTTATGCCCTGATCTGGACAGTGCCCTTCTGCAAATGTCTACCCCCCCCCAATTGCGGGATGATGGTATACAAATTTTTTACATCACAGGACATGAATATGATTTCAGCCGTAGGACCTTCAAATTTGTCCAAAAGTTGGCTGTCCTGTATATAAGATGCCATCCCTTTTACGAGAGGCTGTAGGAATGAGTCCACAAAAACCGTGATATTTTTAATAATTGAGCCAATTGAGCCACATGCTGCAACAATCAGATGACCCGGGGGTTCAGTGGTGGATTTATGTATCTTTGGAACAGTGTAAATCACTGGGGCCTTAGGATGATCATTGATCAAAAACCCATAGACCTCCTTGGTGATCCACCCGTTGTGTAGAGCCATCATTATCTTATTATGTGGACCACTTTTAAAGGGATATAAACTATTACATTTCTAAATCGGTACCTTTAGGGAACAAGTGTAAAAAAATTAGGTCCACTCCTGCATGGCTTAATGCTCAGGTAAAAAGGGAAATGGAAAAAAAAAAAGGCTTTTAAAATTTTAAAAACAGAGGGAACAGAACAGGCTTACAGGAAGTACAAAAGCTGTAATAAAGAGTGTAGGAAAGCAATTAAACTAGCTAAAGTAGAAAATGAAATACGGATTGCCGAACAAAGCAAGTCCAACCCCAAAATGTTTTTTAAGTATATAAATGGTAAAAAGATTAGGACTGAGAATGTGGGGCCATTAAATAATGGGGCTGAGGTGGTTGTAGAGGATGCCAAAAAGGCTAATCTGCTAAACCGTTTTTTTACATCGGTTTTTACTGTTTAGAATCCTAGTCCTAACAGCAGGGATTGTAATAATATGCAGGGAAGAAATGAAGAGTATTCACATTGGTGAACAGAGGATATGGTACGGAAACAATTAGACAAACTTAATATCAAAAAAGCCCCAGGACCAGATGGATTGCATCCTCGGATTTTAAAAGAGCTTAGTTCAGTTCTATCTAGACCACTGTTTCTCATCTTTTCAGATTCGCTTTGGTCTGGGGATGTGCCGCTGGATTGGAAAAAAGCCAATGTAATACCAATATTCAAAAAAGGTAGTCGTTCACAGCCTGGTAACTATAGACCTGTAAGCCTAACATCAGTGGTAGGGAATATGGAAACTTTGTTACGGGATCATATCCTTGACTTTGTCTCCAGAGATCATCTTATTAGTAGTAGTCAGCATGGATTTATGAGAATAGATCATGCCAGACAAATTTAAGAAGTTGAAGTTAGATTCAGGCACAGCAGTGGATGTGGCGTATTTGGATTTTGCGAAAGCTTTTGATACTGTGACACACAGGTGACTAATGTATAAACTGAGGACTGTTGGCTTGAGAAGAAACATTTGTTCATGGATAGAGAACTAGTTATTGGATTGCAACAAGAGTGGTGGTAAATGGAGCTACATCTATGTGGGCTAAAGTTCTAAGCGGAGTGCCTCAGGGTTCTGTACTGGGGCCGCTTCTGTTTAATCTGTTTATAAATGACTTAGAAGGGGGCATCGAGAGCAAGGTCTCTGTGTTTTGCTGATGACACTAAACTATGCAGAGCTTGGAAACTTCCATGATTGCAAGTGCTGCAGCAGACCTAGATAGATTATCAAAATGGGCCACAATGGCAGAGATTCAATGTTGGTAAATGTGAGGTGATGCATTTGGGTTTAATAATCCCTGTGCCACCTACCCATAAATAACTATGTAACATAGTAACAAGTATTAAGGTTGAATAAAGACATTCGTCCATCAAGTCCACCTATTCACTTTTTTTTTTTTTTTTTTTAATTTATTTTTTTTAACCCTACCTAACAGTTGATCCAGAGGAAGGCAAAAAACCCCAGCTAAAAAAGGGGGAAAAAATTCCTTCCTGACTCCAAACGGCAATCGGAAAGTATCCCTGGATCAACCAGATCTTATGCATTAATACCATAATTCTCAATATTTTTTAGTTTTAGAAACTTATCCGGGCCTTTTTTAAAGTTATCAATGAACTTGCCATTACCACTCTGCTGGAAGACATTTCCACAGTTTCACCTGTTCTCACTGTAAAGAAACCTCTCCTAACTTGAAATGAAACTTCTTTTCTTCCAACCTTAAAGGTGTCACACGAGTCCTCTGATAGACCTATTAGTGACACATGCACCAGAGAGTTTCACTGTATGGCCCATTAATAATTTGTATAAGGTTATCATGTCCCCACGCACGCAACCGCCTCGCTTCTCCAATGTAAACAGCCCTAACTTGTCTAATCTGCCTCATATTCAAGCCCCTCCATTCCCCTTATTAATTTAGTTGCCCTTCTCTGAACTGCCTCAATTTCCAAGATGTCGCTTTTGTATAGGATTCCAAAACTGCACCGCATATTCCAAATGTGCCTTACCATGCCTTGTAGAGGGAGAATAATATTTTTCTCTCTTGATTCATTCCCCTCTTTATACAAGACAATACTTGCTAGCTCTAGCTGTTGCTACCTGGCATTGTTTGCTACAGCTAAGTCTGTTATCTACCAGAACCCCCACTTTTTTCCATTTCAGATGCACTTAACACAGAGTTATTTATGTGTAGGTGCACAGGGATTATTAAATCCCAAATGCATCACCTTACATTTACACATTGAATCTCATCTGCCATTCTGCTGCCCATTTTGATAATCTATCTAGGTCTGCTTGCAGCACCTTGCACATCATTGGAAGTTTCCAAAGCTCTGCATAATTTAGTGTCATCACAACACAGAGACCTTGCTCTCGATGCCCCCTTCTAAGTCATTTATAAACAGATTAAACAAAAGCGGCCCCAGTACAGAACCCTGAGGAACTCCGCTTAGAACTTTAGCCCACATAGATGTAGCTCCATTAACACCCACTCTCTGTTTGCGGTCCAATAACCAGTTCTCTATCCATGAACAAATGTTTTCTTCAAGGCCAACAGTCCTCAGTTTATACATTAGTCGCCTATGTGGCACAGTATCAAAGGCTTTTGCAAAATCCAATGTGTTAAGTTCATCTGTAATGGAAAAAGATTTGGGGGTTCTGGTAGATAACAGACTTAGCTGTAGCAAAACGCCAGTAGCAACGCTAGAGCTAGCAAGATATTGTCTTGTATTAAGGGAGTAATAGATTCAAGAGAGAAAAATATTATTCTCCCTCTTTACAAGGCACTGGTAAGGCCTCATTTGGAATATGCGGTGCAGTTTTGGAATCCCATATACAAACGGGACATCTTGGAAATTGAGGCAGTTCAGAGAAGGGTAACTAAATTAATAAGGGGAATGGAGGGGCTTGAATATGCAGGCAGATTAGACCAGTTAGGGCTGTTTACATTGGCGAAGCGACGTTTGCGTGGGGATATGATAACCGTATACAAATATATTAATGGGCCATACAATGAACTCTCTGTTGCACTGTTTACTTATCGGTCTTATCAGAGGACATGTGGACATCCTTTAAGATTGGAAGAAAAGAAGTTTCATCTTCAGGTTAGGAGGTTCTTTACAGTGAGAACGGTGAACTTGGAACTGTCTTCCAGCAGAAGTGGTAATGGCAAGTTCATTGAATAGCTTTAAAAAGGCCTGGATAAGTTTCTAAAATTAAAAATATTGAGAATTACTGGTATTAATACATATACTGTAGTTCTGTTGGTACTGGAGATATATAATATTGAGAATTACTGGTATTAATACATATACTGTAGTTCTGGTTGCAACTGGAAACTATATAATTTGAGAATTACTGGTATTAACATATACTGCAGATCTTGGTGGTACTGGGATACTATATATATTGAGAATTACTGGTATTAATACATATACTGTATTCTGGTTGGTACTGGATACTATATATATTGAGAATTACTGGTATTAATACATATACTGTAGTTTCTGGTTGGTACAGGGATACTATAAAATATTGAGAATTACTGGTATTATACATATACTGTAGTTTCTGGTTGGTACAGGGATACTATATAATAATTGAGAATTACTGGTATTAATACATATACTGTATTCTGGTTGGTACTGGGATACTAATAATATTGAGAATTACTGGTATTAATACATATATTGTATTTCTGGTTGGTACAGGGATACTAATATATTGAGAATTACTGGTATTAATACATATACTGTGATCTGGTTGGTACTGGAATACTATATATATTGAGAATTACTGGTATTAATACATATACTGTAGTTCTGGTTGGTACTGGGATACTATATATAATGAGAATTACTGGTATTAATACATATACTACTGTAGTTCTGGTTGGTACAGGATACTATATAATATTTAGAATTACTGGTATTATTACATATACTGTAGTTCTGTTTAGTACAGGGATACTAAATAATATTGAGAATTACTGGTATTAATACTACTGTACTTTCTGGTTGGTACAGGAATACTATATAATATTGAAATTACTGGTATATTACATATACTGTAGTTCTAGTTAGTACAGGGATACTATATAATATTGAGAATTACTGGTATTAATACATATACTGTAGTTCTGGTTGGTACAGGGATACTATAAATATTGAGAATTACTGGATTAATACATATACTGTAGTATCTGGTTGTGTACAGGGATACATATAATATTGAGATACTGGTATTAATACATATACTGTAGATCTGGTTTGGTACGGGATACTATATATATTGAGATTACTGGTATTAATACATATACTTTAGATCTGGTTGGTACAGGGATACTATATAATATTGAGAATTACTGGTATTAATACATATACTGTAATCTGTTTGGTACAGGGATACTTATAATATTGAGAATTACTGGTATTAATACATATACTGTAGATCTGGTTGTTACAGGGATACTATATAATAATTGAGAATTACTGGTATTAATACATATACTGAGATCTGGTTGGTACAGGGGATACTATATAATATTGAGAATTACTGGTATTAATGCATATACTGTAGTTCTGTTTGGTACTGGGATACTATATAATATTGAGAATTACTGTATTAATCATATACTGTAGTTCTGGTTGGTACTGGGATCTATAAATATTGAGAATTACTGGTATTAATACATATACTGTATTCTGGTTGGTACAGGGATACTATATAATATGAGAATTACTGGTATTAATACATATACTGTATTCTGTTGGTACTGGGGATACTATATATATTGAGAATATACTGGTATTAATACATATACTGTAGTTCTGGTTGGTACTGGGATACTATATAATATTGAGAATTACTGGTATTAATACATATACTGTAGTTTCTGGTTGGTACTGGAGACTATATAATATTGAGAATTACTGGTATTAATACATATACTGTAGTTCTGGTTGGTACGGGATACTATATAATATTGAGAAATTACTGGTATTAATACAATACTGTAGTTCTGGTTGGTACTGGGATAACTATATATAATTGAGAATTACTGGTATTAATACATATACTGTAGTTCTGGTTGGTACTGGGATACTATATAATATTGAGAATTACTGGTATTAATACTATATATCTGATTGATCCAGGATATTTACGATTGCCGTTTGGAGTCAGGAAGGAATTTCCCCCCCTTTTTAGCTGTTTTTTTGCCTTCCTCTGGATCAACTGTAGGTAGGGTTAAAAAAAAAAAAAAAAAAAAAAGGTGAATAGGTTGGACTTGATGGACGTATGTCTTTATTCAACCTTAATTACTATGTTACTATTATCAAGTTCCTCTTGAAGGCAACGTGGGATCCATGTAGGTGGTAGGTATTTGGTAGTATTTGTGTCTGCAAGTTGGGATAAGTTCTGCCTTATAATAGGTAAAATCCAATAGGACATTGCCCCTCCCTTATCGGTCTGGCCGTATTACGAGCTCTTTGTCCTCCCTGAGAGTTTTAATAGCCGATAGTTCTTTCTTCCTAGAGAGATTGGACCAATGTGTGCTGTCCTTGAGGACTTTAAGCTCCCTTGCAAGATCCTGTTTAAACAAATCCGAGAAGACCTTAATAGAAGGCGAGTATTAGGGGGCTCAAATCTACTTTTGGGTCTAAATTTAGGAGTAAATCCCGTTGCATTACGAAAATGTTCCTTAAGTTTAAGAGTTCTTTGTAGCTTATACAGATCCACCATCACCCAAAGGGTCATATTTGGGATGAGGATGAGGATAACCCCTATTGAGGAGTTGTTTCTCTACAGGGGTAAGTACATGTTTACTGAGGTTGTATATTACCTCTTCCTGTGAGGTCTTGGAGGGAGGCCCCTGTTGCGGCCCCAGTGGCCCCTCCTGGTGACTCGTCTCTTACGTTTGTTTTTATTTTTGATGTAGATCTTGTGCTTACCCCTAAAAAAGGACGTTCAGCACTATTCCCAGCAGGGGAAGGGTTTCCCACTTTGCTTTTTGCCACTAAAGTATATTACCTGTCTGGGCGTTTAGACACATTCACCACTTGTGCTTTTTAACACTAACAGTATATTACCTGTCTGCGTTTAGACATTCCACTTTGCTTTTTTTGCCACTTACAGTATATTACCTGTCTGCGTTAGACACCTTACCACTTTGCTTTTTACCACTTACAGTATATTACCTTCTCTGCGTTTAGACACATTACCACTTTGCTTTTGCCACTTACAGTATATTACCTGTCTGCGTTTAGACACATTACCACTTTGCTTTTTACCACTTACAGTATATTACCTGTCTCGCGTTTAGACACATTACCACTTTGCTTTTGCCACTTACAGTATATTACCTGTCTGCGTTTAGACACATTACCACTTTGCTTTTTACCACTTACAGTATATTCCTGTCTGCGTTTAGACACATTACCACTTGCGTTTTTACACTTACAGTATATTACCGGTCTGCGTTTAGACACATTACACTTGTGCTTTTACCACTTACAGTATATTACCTGTCTGCATTTAGACACACTTACCCACTTTGCTTTTGACCACTTACAGTATATTACCTGTCTGCGTTTAGACCCTTACACTTTGGTTGCGTTTTTAAACCACTTACAGTATATTACCTGTCGGCGTTTAGACCATTACCACTTTGCTTTTTACCACTTACAGTATATTACCTGTCTGCGTTTAGACACATTACCATTTTGCATTTCGTCCACTTACAGTATATTACCTGTCTGCGTTTAGACACATTACCACTTTGCGTTTTACCACTTACAGTATATTACCTGTCTGCGTTAGACACATAACCCATTTTGCTTTTTACCACTTACGTGTATTACCTGTCTGCGTTTAGACACATTACCACTTTGCTTTTTGGCCACTTACAGTATATTACCTGTCTGCGTTTAGACACATTCCATTTGCTTTTTACCACTTAACAGTGTATTACCTGTCTGCATTTAGACACATTACCACTACACTTTGCTTTTTACCACTTACGTATAATTACCTGTCTGCGTTTAGACACATTACCACTTTGCTTTTGCCACTTACAGTATATTACCTGTCTGCATTTCGACACTTACCATTTTTGCTTTTTTTACCACTTACAGTATATTCCTGTCTGCTTTCGACATTTATTACCATTTTGGCGTTTTCCACTTACAGTATATTACCTGTCTGCTTTTAGACCCATTACCACTTTGCTTTTTTGCCACTTACAGTATATTCCTTTCTGCGTTTAGACACTAACCACTTTGCGTTTTACCACTTACAGTATATTACCTGTCTGCATTTAGACACATTACCATTTTGCTTTTTAACACTTACAGTATATTACCTGTCTGCGTTTAGACACATTACCACTTTGCTTTTTGCCACTTACAGTATATTACCTGTCTGCGTTTAGACACATTACCATTTTGCTTTTTACCCACTTACAGTATATTACCTGTCTGCATGTTAACACATTTACCACTTTGCTTTTTGCCACTTACAGTATATTACCTGTCTGCGTTTAGACACTTACCATTTGTGCTTTTTACCACTTACAGTATATTACCTGTCTGCGTTTAGACACATTACCACTTTGCCTTTTGCCACTTACAGTATATTACCTGTCTGCGTTTCGACACATTACCATTTTGCTTTTTACCACTTACAGTATATTACCTGTCTGCATTTCGCAACATTACTATTTTGCATTTTGCCACATACAGTATATTACCTGTCTGCGTTTAGACACATTACCCACTTTGCCTTTTTCCACTACAGTATATTACCGTCGGGTTTAACACTTACCCCTTGCCTTTTGCCACTTACGTAATTACCTGCTTGCGTTTAGACCATTACCACTTTGCCTTTTACCACTTACAGTAATTACCTGTCCTGGCTTTTACCACCAATTACCACTTTGCCTTTTACCACTTACAGTATATTACCTGTCTGCGTTTAGACACATTACCACTTTGCCTTTTACCACTTACAGTATATACCTGTCTGCGTTTAGACACATTACCACTTTGCCTTTTACCACTTTACAGTAATTACCTGTCTGCGTTGACAACATTACCCACTTTGCCTTTTAACCACTTACAGTAATTACCTGTCTGCGTTTAGACACATTACCACTTTGCCTTTACCACTTACAGTATATTACCTGTCTGCTTTGACCCATTACCACTTTGCCTTTGCCACTTACAGTATATTACCTGTCCTGCGTTTAGACACATTACCATTTTGCTTTTTACCCACTTACAGTATATTACCTGTCTGCTTTTAGACATTAATACCACTTTGCTTTTTACCACTTACAGTAATTTACCTGTCTGCGTTTAGACACATTACCACTTTGCTTTTTTGCCACTTACAGTATATTACCTGTCTGCGTTTAGACACATTACCATTTTGCTTTTTACCACTTACAGTATATTACCTGTCTGCGTTTAGACACATTACCACTTTGCTTTTTGCCAACTTACAGTATATTACCTGTCTGCGTTTAGACACATTAACCATTTTGCTTTTTACCACTTACAGTATATTACCTGTCTGCGTTTGGACACATTACCACTTTGCTTTTCCACTTACAGTAATCTTACCTGTCTGCAGTTTTAGACACATTACCGACCTTTGCCTTTTCCACTTACAGTATATTACTGTCTGCGTTTAGACACATTACCACTTTGCTTTTTGCCACTTACAGTATATTACCTGTCTGCATTTAGACACCTTACCACTTTGCCTTTTGCCACTTACAGTATATTACCTGTCTGCGTTTAGACACATTACCACTTTGCTTTTTGCCACTTACAGTATATTACCTGTCTGCATTTAGACACATTACCACTTTGCCTTTTGCCACTTACAGTATATACCCTGTCTGCGTTTAGACACATTACCACTTTGCTTTTTTCCACTTACAGTATATTACCTGTCTGCGTTTCGACACATTACCACTTTCCTTTTGTGCCACTTACAGTTATTACCTGTCTGCGTTTTAGACACATACCCACTTGTTGCCTTTTGCCACTTACAGTATATTACCTTCTGCGTTTAGACACATTACCATTTTGCTTTTTACCACTTACAGTATATTACCTGTCTGCGTTTAGACACATTACCACTTTGCTTTTTTGCCACTTACAGTATATTACCTGTCTGCATTTAGACACATTACCACTTTGCTTTTACCACTTACAGTATATTACCTGTCTGCGTTTTTTAGACACCTTACCACTTTGCTTTTTGCCACACTTACAGTATATTCCTGTCTGCATTTAGACACATTACCACTTTGCTTTTGCCACTACAGTATATTACCTGTCTGCGTTTAGACACATTACCATTCTTTTTTTTACCACTTACAGTATATACCTGTCTGGTTTAGACCACATTACCACTTTGCTTTTTGCCACTTACAGTATATTACCTGTCTGCGTTTAGACACATTACCATTTTGCTTTTTAACCCAACAGTATATTACCTGTCTGCGTTTAGACACATTACCATTTTGCTTTTTACCACTTACAGTATATTACCTGTCTGCGTTTAGACACATTACCACTTTGCTTTTTACCACTTACAGTATATTAACCTGTCTGCGTTTAGAACCACATTCCCATTTTGCTTTTTACCACTTACAGTATATTACCTGTCTGCGTTTAGACACATTACCATTTTGCTTTTTACCACTTACAGTATATTACCTGTCTGCGTTTCACACATTACCACTTTGCTTTTTGCCACTTACAGTATATTACCTGTCTGCGTTTCACACCTTATACCATTTTGCTTTTTACCACTTACAGTATATTACCTGTCTGCGTTAGACACATTAACCACTTTGCTTTTTTTTTTACCACTTCCAGTATATTACCTTCTGCGTTTAGACACATTACCACTTTGCCTTTTGCCACTTACCAGTAATTCCCTGTCTGCGTTTAGACACATTACCACTTTGCTTTTTACCACTTACAGTATATTACCTGTCTGCGTTTAGACACATTACCACTTTGCATTTTACCACTTACAGTATATTACCTGTTCTGCGTTCGACACATACCACTTTGCGTTTCACAAATTACTATATATTACCTCTCTGCTTTTTTGACACATACATTAATAACCTGTCTGCAATGAATGATCCTTAATACCATTTTCACTTTCACTACGTCATATATGACTTGTCTACGTTTTGACACTTCTATTACTTTTTGGGGGTGTTTCTTACTCTATTTGAGTTGCACTTACAGTATAATTCCTCCTTCTGCGTTTCAAACATATTGATATTTTGCGTTTTCCACTTACACGGATGGGCTGATTGATTTGGTTTTACCAAGTTACTTTTAGTGTTCTTTAAGAGGAAGGTAACACTGTTTATACTGTACTCCGAAATTGTACCATTTATTTGGTAGATAACACTGTGTTGTAATTGTACCGTTAGCTGGTGGATAACACTGTGTTGTAATTGTACCGTTAGATGGTAGATAACACGTGTTGTAATTGTACCGTTAGATGGTAGATAAAACTGTGTTGTAATTGTACCGTGGCTGGTAGAGAACAATGTGTTGTATTGTACCGTTAGCTGGTGGATAACCGTGTGTGTAATTGTCCCGTTAGTGGTAGATACCACTGGTTTAATTGTACCGTTAGCTGGTAGATAACACTGTGTTGTAATTGTCCGTTAGATGGTAGATAACACTGTGTTGTAATTGTACCGTTAGATGGTAGATAACGCTGTGTTGTAATTGTACCGTTAGATGGTAGATAACGCTGTGTTGTAATTGTACCGTTAGATGGTAGATAACGCTGTGTTGTAATTGTACCGTTAGATGGTAGATAACGCTGTGTTGTAATTTGTACCGTTAGATGGTAGATAACGCTGTGTTGTAATTGTACCGTTAGCTGGTAGATAACACTGTGTTGTAATTGTACCGTTAGATGGTAGATAACACTGTGTTGTAATCGTACCGTTAGCTGGTGGATAACACTGTGTTGTAATTGTACCGTTAGCTGGTAGATAACCTGTGTTTGTAATTGTACCGTTAGATGGGTGGATACACTGTGTTGAATTGTACCTTAGCTGGTAGATAACACTGTTGTAATTGTACCGTTAGCTGGTGATAACCGCTGTGTTTGTAATTGTACCGTTAGATGGTGGATAACGCTGTGTTGTAATTGTACCGTTAGATGGTGGATAACACTGTGTTGTAATTGTACCGTTAGATGGTAGATAACGCTGTGTTGTAATTGTACCGTTAGATGGTTGGATCACACTGTGTGTGTAATTGTACCGTTAATGGTAGTAACCTGTGTTGTAATTGTACCGTTAACAGGGTAGATAACTGTGTTGTAATTGTAACCGTTAGATGGTAGATAACGCTGTGTTGTAATTGTAACCGTTAGATGGTGGTAGATAACACTGTGTTGTAATTGTACCGTTAGCTGGTGATAACCTGTGTTGTAATTTACCGTTAGATGGTAGAACCTGTTTTGTAATTGTACCGTTAGATGGTATAAAACGCTGGTGTTGTATGTACCGTTAGCTGGTGGATAACACTGTGTTGTAATTGTAACCGTTAGCTGGAGATAACACTGTGTTGTAATTGTACCGTTAGCTGGTAGATAACACTGTGTTGTAATTGTACCGTTATCTGGTAGATAACACTGTGTTGTAATTGTACCGTTAGATGGTGGATAACACTGTGTTGTAATTGTACCGTTAGATGGTGGATAACACTGTGTTGTAATTGTACCGTTTAGTTGGTAGATAACGCTGTGTTTGTAATTGTACCGTTAGCTGGTGGATAACACTGTGTTGTAATTGTACCTTTAATCCTGGTGGATAACGCTGTGTTGTAATTGTACCGTTAGATGGTGATACACTGTGTTGTAATGTACCTTAGCGGTGGATACCTGTTAGTAATCGTACCTTAGATGGTAGATAACACTGTGTGTAATGTACCGTTAGATGTGGATAACACTGTGTTGTAATGGTAAACCGTTAGCTGGTGGATAACGCTGTGTTTAATCGTACCGTTAGATGGTAGATAACACTGTGGTGTAATTGTACCGTTAGATGGTGGATAACACTGTGTTGTAATTGTACCGTTAGCTGGTGGATAACGCTGTGTTGTAATCGTACCGTTAGCTGTAGATACCACTGTGTTAATTGTACCGTTAGATGGTGGATAACACTGTGTTGTAATTGTACCGTTAGATGGTGGATAACACTGTGTTGTAATTGTACCGTTATATGGTGGATAACACTGTGTTTAATTGTACCGTTAGCTTGTAGATAACACTGTGTTGTAATTGTACCGTTAGCTGGTGGATACACTGTGTTGTAATTGTACCGTTAGATGGTAGATAACACTGTGTTGTAATTGTACCGTTAGCTGGTAGATAACACTGTGTTGTAATTGTACCGTTAGCTGGGTGGATAACACTGTGTTTAATTGTACCTTAGCTGGTAGATAACACGTGTTGTAATTGTACCGTTGCTGGTGATAACACTGTGTTGTAATTGTACCGTTAGATGGTAGATAACACTGTGTTGTAATTGTACCGTTAGCTGTGCATAACACTGTTGTAATTGTACTGTAATTGTACCGTTAGCTGGTGGATAACACTGTGTTGTAATTGTACCGTTAGCTGGTGGATAACACTGTGTTGTAATTGTACAGTTAGATGGTAGATAACACTGTGTTGTAATTGTACCATTAGCTGGTGGATAACACTGTGTGTAATTGTACCGTTAGATGGTAGATAACACTGTTTTGTAATTGTACGTTAGCTGTGGATAACGCTGTGTTGTAATTGTACCGTTAGATGGTAGATAACACTGTGTTGTAATTGTACCGTTAGCTGGTGGATAACACTGTGTTGTAATTGTACCGTTATCTGGTGGATAACGCTGTGTGTAATTGTACCGTTAGAAGGTAGATAACACTGTGTTGTAATTGTACCGTTAGCTGGTGGATAACACTGTGTGTTGTAATTGTAACCGTTAGCTGGTGGATACCTGTGTTGTAATGTACCGTTAGATGTAGATAACACTGTGTGTAATTTACCGTTAATGGTGGATAACGTTTTGTAATTGTACCGTTAGCTGGTGTAAACGCTGTGTTGTAATCGTACCGTTAGCTGGTAGATACCACTGTGGTTGTAATTGTACCGTTAGATGGTGGATACCCTGTGTTGTAATTGTACCGTTAGATGGTGGATACCACGTGTTTGTAATTGTACCGTTAATGGTGGATAACACTGTGTTTTTAATGTACCGTTAGCTGGTAGATACACTGTGTTTTAATTGTACCGTTAGCTGGTGGATAACACTTGTGTGTAATTGTACGTTAGATGGTAATAACTGTGTTTTGTAATTGTACCGTTAGCTGGTAGTTAACACTGTGTTGTAATTGTACCGTTAGCTAATGGATAACACTGTGTTGTAATTGTACCGTTAGCTGGTGGATAACACTGTGTTGTAATTGTACCGTTAGCTGGTGGATAACACTGTGTTTGTAATTGTACCGTAGATGGTGGATAACACGGTGTTGTAATTGTACCGTTAGCTGGTAGCATAACACTGTGTTGTTGTATAATTGTACCGTTAGCTGGTGGATAACCTGTGTTGTAATTGTACCGTTAGATGGTGATAACACTGTGTTGTAATTGTAACGTTAGATGGTAGATAACCTGTGTTGTAATTGTACCTTAGCTGGTGGATAACACTGTGTTGTAATTGTACCGTTAGATGGTAGATAACACTGTTTGTATTGTACCGTTAGCTGGTGGATAACGCTGTGTTGTAATTGTACCGTTAGATGGTAGATAACACTGTGTTGTAATTGTCCGTTAGCTTGGTGGATAACACTGTGTTGTAATTGTACCGTTATCTGGTGATAACGCTGTGTTGTAATTGTACCGTTAGAAGGTAGATAACACTGTGTTGTAATTGTACCGTTAGCTGGTGGATAACACTGTGTTGTAATTGTACCGTTAGCTGGTGGATAACGCTGTGTGTTGTAATTGTAACCGTTAGATGGTGGATACACTGTGTTGTAATTGTACCGTTAGCTGGAAGATAACACTGTGTTGTAATTGTACATTAGCGTGGATAACACTGTGTTGTATGGTACCTTAGATGGTAGATAACACTGTGTTGTAATTGTACCTTAGCTGTTGATACACCGTGTGTAATTGTACCGTTAGATGGTAGATACACTGTGTTGTAATTGTACCGTTAGCTGGTGATAACGCGTGTTTGTAATTGTAACCGTGCATGGTAGATACACTGTGTTGTAATTGTACCGTAGATGTGGATAACACTGTTGTAATTGACCTTAGCTGGTGGATAACCTGTGTTGTAATTGTACCGTTAGATGGAAGATAACACTGTGTTGTAATTGTACCGTTAGCTGGTAGATAACAGTGTTGTAATTGTACCGTTAGCTGGTGGATAACACTGTGTTGTAATTGTACCGTTAGCTGGTGGATAACGCTGTGTTGTAATTGTACCGTTAGATGGTGGATAACACTGTGTTGTAATTGTACCGTTAGCTGGTGGATAACACTGTGTTGTAATTGTACCGTTAGCTGGTGGATAACGCTGTGTTGTAATTGTACCGTTAGATGGTGGATAACACTGTGTTGTAATTGTACCGTTAGCTGGAATATAACACTGTGTTGTAATTGTAGCGTTAGCTGGTGGATAACACTGTGTTTATAATTGTACCGTTAGCTGGTGGATAACACTGTGTTGTAATTGTACCGTTAGCTGTAGATACACTGTGTTGTAACTGTACCGTTAGCTAGTAGATAACACTGTGTTGTAATTGTACAGTTAGCTGGTAGATACGCTGTGTTGTAATTGTACCGTTAGCTGGTAGATAACACTGTTTTGTAATTGTACCGTTAGATGGTGGATAACACTGTGTTGTAATTGTAGCCGTTAGCTGGTGGATAACACTGTGTTGTAATTGTACCGTTAGATGGTGGATAACACTGGTGTTTTAATTGTAGCGTTAGATGGTGGATAACACTGTGTTGTAATTGTACCGTTAGATGGTGGATAACACTGTGTTTAATTGTACCGTTAGCTGGTGGATAACCTGTGTTGTAATTGTACCGTTAGCTGGTGGATAACACTGTGTTGTAATTGTACCGTTAGCTGGTAGATAACGAATCTGTGTGATAATGGGTTGATGTGGTACCGTTAGCTGGTAGTACCACTGTGTTGTAATTGTACCGTTAGCTGGTGGATAACACTGTGTTGTAATTGTACCGTTAGATGGTAGATAACACTGTGTTGTAATTGTACCGTTAGCTGGTGGATAACACTGTGTTGTAATTGTACCGTTAGATGGTAGATAACACTGTGTTGTAATATGTATAAACCTTAGATGTGGATAACACTGTGTTGTAATTGTATCTTAGCTGGTGGATACACTGTGTTGTATTGTACGTTGTGGTGGATAACACTGTTGTTGTAATTGTAACCGTTAGAATGGTGGATAACACTGTGTTTGTATTGTAACGTTAGATGTGGTACACGTGTTTTTTAATGTACCGTTAGCTGGTAGATACACTGTTGTTGTAATTGTAACCGTTAGTCTGGTGGATAACACTGTGTTGTAATTGTACCGTTAGCTGGTAGATAACCCTGTGTTGTAATTGTACAGTTAGATGGTGGATAACACTGTGTTGTGGAATCCATGACCATCACGCCAGCCTGGAGCGTGGCTGAAACATCTACACACGTCTCTAAACATCTACACGTCTCTAAACCATCTACACACGTACTCTAAACATCTACACACGTCTCTAAACATCTACACACATCTCTACATCTACACACGTGTCTAACATCTACACACACACGCACGCACTTGAACATCCACTACTTGACTAAGCTTTATTTCTTTCTTTTCCAAGTGCTCCAGGTTCAAATCTCCACCTGCTGTGTCTTTCCATCCCCAAGAAAAGCTGCACCATCCAATCCAGCAGGAGCTGATGTGGCTGGTAAAGGCTGGATCCCCTACGCAATCAAGGTAAGAAAGTTCTGAATCCCCTTTACTGTTTATGAGTTCTACAGTCTCAACACTCTTATACACCCACTACATGACTGGGCTTCATGTTTCTTCTCCAGGGTGTCCACATTTCAAGGAAATGAGCAGTGCAAATTCTCCAACTGCTGTGTCTTCCCTCAAGAAGAGAAGCTGCAATCTCCATGAGCGTATGGCAAATACCCACCCATAGTAAGATAATTCTATATTCTTAAAACATAAAAACAAATATATATATATATATATATATATATATATATAGGCAGAAGGAGGCACTCCCTTCAAGCCGTGGTTAGTGCCCGGGTGCTGGCTGTATGATGAAGATACATATATATATATATATATATATAGGCAGAAGGAGGCACTCCCTTCAAGCCGTGGTTAGTGCCCGGGTGCTGGCTGTATTATGAAGATCACAAAAAGCAATGAGGTCAGCACACTCTGGTCTTGTCCAACATTTTATTAACATGCAAAAGTGCAACAAGGTTCAGGCAACGTTTCGGTCTGTGTTCTAAGACCTTTCTCAAGCCAAACATTACAATTACCAACAGTGCATTCAAATAAACAATAACTCCACCCATATAGTGACATCATGAAACATTCACAAACTCTTAAAGAATGTAGCTATCACAAACTCTTAAAGGGATACGTATTAACCCATAACCGTTATCAATCTATGCATACAAAGTGCTGTGTGCCCCTATAGTCAATCCAATACAATATCACTAAAAAAATCATGTTAAAAACGTTTTGTTAAAAAGTTTTAAAGTGCCCTAGTGCTACAAGTGTCTGTTTATAGTGAATAAATAAAGTGAATCAATAAGTGATTTAAAACCAAGTAATATCAATTCCTCATATTTTTAAGACAAATGTAAACCCCTTTTCTAAAATGCATTGACCAAATTACATATTTACATGTAAAACAAAGGCCTGTATATATTAATATTAAGAACTCCTCTATCATTAAGAAAACATTTCAAACAATATTGTTCATTAAGACCATTAGGATTTACAGTATCAAGGAACCTAATCCAACGGGTCTCTGTTAGTAATAATATTTTTGAGAGATTCCCACCCCTTCTCAAGGTTGGGACATGGTCCACCCCTTCTCAAGATTTGGGACTGGTCCACCCCTTCTCAAGGTTGGGACATGGTCCATCCCTTCTCAAGGTTGGGACATGGTCCATCCCTTCTCAAGGTTGGGACATGGTCCACCCCTTCTCAAGGTTGGGACATGGTCCACCCCTTCTCAAGGTTGGGACTCCCCACCCCTTCTCAAGGTTGGGACATCCCCACCCCTTCTCAAGGTTGGGACTCCCCACCCCTTCTCAAGGTTGGGACTCCCCACCCCTTCTCAAGGTTGGGACTCCCCACCCCTTCTTAAGGTTGGGACTCCCCACCCCTTCTCAAGGTTGGGACATGGTCGATACCCGAGAACCTAGTCACTAAGTTTAGTCCAATTCAAGCAAGTGTTTTGCCGCTGGTTTGTTAGTCTTTCCATCTCGGTATGCCGTCATGATGGCGAACCTGTGTCCATCTATCGTCAGTCGAAGGGATAAGTCCGTCTTGCCAATATACATGAGACTGCAAGGACATATAATCAATACCTACACATGTGCAGTATACACGTAATAGCTTTTCTATCTTAATTAATTGTCCAGTGTGTGGGTGTTCAAATTGTTTAATAGGATTGATGAATTTACAAGATGTACATTTGGAACATTGTTGTTTTTTGGGTAGCCAGGTAGGTGTTGGCATGTAGCTTTTCAACAGGGTCGGTTTTTACCAGCAAGTCCCGGAGATTCCCCCCCCCCCCCCCCCCCCCCCGTCTAGCATTCCTTAAAGGTTTTCTATAACGAGTATATGCATATGTATGGTCAATAGTGACCATTTCCTGTGGGTTGGGTTTATAGGGTGGTTTTTGGTAAGTACAAACAACCATGTTAACTTGAAAGAAGGCTGCGTCTTCGAAACGTCGTCAGATCATGGTGACTTAATAAACAGAAGCAATACGAGTCCATCGGATTATTTGTATATGACAGAGATCCTACAGCAGGAATTCATTGACAAGTGCACCGTATGATAAGCCATTAGAGCAGTGCTGCCTATCTTCCAGATTGCACTATACACCATATACAGATATACACCATATATATATATACACCATATATTAATAGATATATATATACACCATATATATATATATATATATATATATATATATATATATATATATATATATACGGGAAACAAGTTTACCGTACCCAACAAAGGAAATTCAAACACCGGTCACTAAGAACTGTTGACAGTTCAGATGAATCCAACCCCTCTAGGGGAACTGAGCCCCCAAACCCTTCTGACTTTAGAAAAGGGCAACTAAAATAATAAAGGGAATGTAGGGAATCGACTAGACAGATTAGACAAGTTAGGGCTGTAAACATAGTAGAAGCGGCATTTGCATATACTGTAGTTCTGGTTGGTACAGGGATACTATATAATATTGAGAATTACTGGTATTAATACATTTACTGTAGTTCTGGTTGGTACGGGGATACTATATAATATTGAGAAATTACTGTTATTAATACATATACTGTAGTTCTGGTTGGTACAGGAATACTATATAATATTGAGAATTACTGGTAATAATACATATACTGTAGTTCTGGTTGGTACGGGGACACTATATAATATTGAGAATTACCGGTACTGGTATTAATACATATACTGTAGTTTTGGTTGGTACTGGGATACTATATAATATTGAGAATTACTGGTATTAATACATATACTGTAGTTCTGGTTGGTACAGGGATACTATATAATATTGAGAATTACTGGTATTAATACATATACTGTAGTTCTGGTTGGTACAGGTATACTATATAATATTGATAATTACTGGTATTAATACATATACTGTAATTCTGGTTGGTACAGGGATACTATATAATATTGAGAATTACTGGTAATAATACATATACTGTTGTTCTGGTTGGTACGGGGACACTATATAATATTGAGAATTACCGGTACTGGTATTAATACATATACTGTAGTTCTGGTTGGTACAGGGATACTATATAATATTGAGAATTACTGGTATTAATACATATACTGTAGTTCTGGTTGGTACAGGGATACTATATAATATTGAGAATTACTGGTAATAATACATATACTGTAGTTCTGGTTGGTACGGGGATACTATATAATATAGAGAATTACTGGTATTAATACATAAACTGTACCCAACCTTGAGAAGGGGTGGGGAGTCCCAACCTTGAGAAGGGGTGGGGAGTCCCAACCTTGAGAAGGGGTGGACCATGTCCCAACCTTAAGAAGGGGTGGACCATGTCCCAACCTTGAGAAGGGGTGGGAATCGCTCAAAAATATTATTACTAACAGAGACACGTTGGATTAGGTTCCTTGATACTGTACATCCTAATGGTCTTAATGAACAATATTGTTTGAAATGTTTTCTTAATGATAGAGGAGTTCTTAATATTAATATATACAGGCCTATTGTTTTACATGTAAATATGTAATTTGGATAAGGGGTTTACATTTGTCTTAAAAATATGAGGAATTGATATTACTTGTACTTGTAGCACTAGTGCACTTTAAAACTTTTTAACAAAACGTTTTTAACATGATTTTTTTAGTGATATTGTATTGGATTGACTATAGGGGCACACAGCACTTTGTATGCATAGATTGATACCGGTATGGGTTAATACGTATCCCTTTAAGAGTTTGTGATAGCTACATCTCTTTAAGAGTTTGTGAATGTTTCATGATGTCACTATATGGGTGGAGTTATTGTTTATTTGAATGCACTGTTGGTAATTGTAATGTTTGGCTTGAGAAAGGTCTTAGAACACAGACCGAAACGTTGCCTGAACCTTGTTGCACTTTTGCATGTTAATAAACTGTTGGACAAGACCCAGAAGTGTGCTGACATTATTGCTTTTTTTTGTATCTTCATCATACAGCCAGCACCCGGGCACTAACCACGGCTTGAAGGGAGTGCCTCCTTCTGCCTATATATATATATATATATATATATATATATTTGTTTTTATGTATTTAAGAATATAGAATTATCTTACTATGGTTGGGTATTTGCCATACGCTCATTGGAGATTGCAGCTTCTCTTCTTGATGGGAAGACACAGCAGTTGGAGACTTTGCACTGCTCATTTCCTTGAAATGTGGACACCCTGGAGAAGAACCATGAAGCCCAGTCATGTAGTGGGTGTATAAGTGTGTTGAGACTGTAGAACTCATAAACAGTAAAGGGGATTCAGAACTTTCTTGACTTGATTGCGTAGGGGATCCAGCCTTTACCAGCCACATCAGCTCCTGATGGATTGGATGGTGCAGCTTTTCTTGTGGATGGAAAGACACAGCAGGTGGAGATTTGAACCTGGAGCACTTGGAAAAGAAAGAAATAAAGCTTAGTCAAGTAGTGGATGTTCAAGTGTGCGCGTGTGTAGATGTTTAGAGACGTGTGTAGATGTTTAGAGATGTGTGTAGATGTTTAGAGACGTGTGTAGATGTTTAGAGACGTGTGTAGATGTTTAGAGGTAGTGTTTTTTGTAGATGTTAGAGACGTGTGTAGATGTTAGAGACGTGGTGTTAGATGTTTAGTTTTAGAGGACGTGTGTAGATGTGTTAGAGACGTGTGTAGATGTTTAGAGCGTGGTGTAGATTGGTTTAGACGTTTGTTTAGAGACTAGTTGTAGATTGTTTGTTTAGAGTCCGTCTTGTGTAGATGTTTAGAGACGTGTGTAGATGTTTAGAGACTTGTGTAGATGTTTAGAGACTTGTAGAGATGTTTCAGCCACGCTCCAGGCTGGCGTGATGGTCATAGTTCCACAACACAGTGTTATCCACCATCTAACTGTACAATTACAACACAGTGTTATCCACCAGCTAACGGTACAATTACAACACTGTGTTATCTACCATCTAACGGTAAAATTACAACACAGTGTTATCCACCAGCTAACGGTACAATTACAACACAGTGTTATCCACCAGCTAACGGTACAATTAC
>JAACNH010003855.1:0-26769 GCA_019447015.1 Hymenochirus boettgeri
CCCATTTATTGTTTCTGCCGTATCGTTTACGCCCATATTCCATCTTTAAATTGCAGTAATTCATTTTTTAAGCATATACCCTCTCTTCCTTCTTATTAACCTCTGTCATGTCTAAAAGAGTATCCTTTATATTTACTGTCCATTCGTGTGAATCATTTAGCCATGATTCTGCTATACCATCCATCATACCTTTCCTTTTAAAGCTATTATTTTAGAGTTCCCGGTTTCTCCAGCCAGACTTCTTGCATTTGTAAACATCCATTTAGATTATCAATTGATTTACTTCCATACATGCATACATGCCTCCCCTTATCCTCTATGCTCTCCCCCCCCTCTCTCCGTCCTCGTTGTGTATTAACCCCCTGATCCCTAACTTCTCTATTACCCCTGTGTAGTTCAATGTACCCTCCCCCCCATACCTAGTTTAAAAATCTCCTCCAACCCCTAGCCATCTTCTCCCCCAGAACAGCTGCGACCATCACCATTGAGGTGCAATCCATCTCTACTAAGAGCCTGTAGCCAACAGAAAAGTCAGCCCATTCTCTAAAAAACCCAAACCCCATCTCCTTACCAACCACCTTCTTAGCCACGCATTTATACTCCTGAGCTCCCGTTGCCTCCTAGCATAGCATGTGGCTGCGGTAGTATTTCTGAAATCACTACCCTTGAGGTCCTTGCTTTTAACTTGGCCGTAATTCTCGGAAATAATTTTTAAGGACCTACCTCCACCTCTAATTTGTCATTGGCACCAATGTGAACCAAGACCGCCGGGTCACTCCCAGCCCCACCCAATAATATGTCTACACGATCCACCACAGGTCGAACCTAGCACCAGCAGACAACACACTTGTTCGGCATTAGGTTTGGCGACAGATTACCCTATCTAACCCTTATAATAATGGAGTCCCCACCACTACCACCTGCCTATCCTTCCTTAGCCTCCCCCAGTTCTCCCTCCCTTGTATTGGAGATGGCCGTCCCCTGGGTGCTCAAGGAAAGGCCCGCTCCATACATGCTGCGTCCAAGCCATCGTCCTCCACATCTACGCCTAAATGGCAAATCTTTGGGATAAACCAGCTGGAAAGAAGCGCCCCTATCCTTCCGCCCATACTTCCCTGGTGACCCTTACAAAATCTATCTTCCTTTACCACCTTATCTGCCCCATTTCCACCCTCCAGTTTACTGACCCCTGCCAGTACCTGCATTCCACCCATGGTTTGCCAAACCTGCAATGCTGCAAGGATACCCTTTAATTCTGGACCTAAGATTCCAAAGGAGGCACAGTAACAAAAAAGCCCAGGAACTGCGAACGTATTTATTATTTAACAGGAAGAAGTGAGACATGAAGGAAGAGTACCCAGAACACAGTGAGTTTATATCCAGTATCTAGTCTGGGCATTCTGACAGATCATCTGTCCCAGGGGGTGATACAACCTTAGCCTCATATTTATCCAGGTGGGGATAACCAACATGAACTGCAGAAAAAATTGAGATGCATTTGTCAATAAGTCTAAAGTGGACAGTCATTTTTATTGTCTTATAAGAGGAAATGCATACAAACATTATCTGTAATCCCATGCAGAATGGCAGTAGGTTTATATACAGTAGGTAGTATGATATCTTTCAGCAAGCTGGTTAAGTGTGTGCTATACTAGTCCAAATAAAAACGTGTTCAGAACCTCACAATGCAGATCTGATTTCATTGTCTGTATATTGCCTTTCACTCTCACATATCTTAACCTGCTCACTAAACCGACGCCATTAAAAAGCATTCATATGTTTATGTCACATAAAACAAAGCAACCGACATCATGTGAAGGTAATTAGAAATGCCACATTGGGAATGTACAGTAAGTGTCCTATATGTATCCGTTACATTCTCTGGCAATGGTCTGATTCCTTCTTTGTTCTCACAATTCCCCTTTCTTAACACTCACTCAGATATATAAAATACGTGTGCATGCCCTGTACTTGTTGCTGAGTGTACAGTTTCCACCAAAAAAAGGAAACTAAAGTAAAAAAAAAAATCAATTTAGGTCAAACGAAGGGGGGATGAAGAGTTTTCACTTTTTTTACTTTCCCTCAGAGTGCTTCAAACAAATCCTACAGTATGTAATGAGGGACCCTGCTTTTGTTGATTCTGTCAGACATTAACTAGAAATGAAAGAGTGTCTTTCTTGCTGTGCCACTTGGCGCTATGCCCAGTACAATACATCAGACAATGTAGATGAATACAACTTGCACATGACCTATGAAATAGTTCCCAAAATCTGACCTCCCAGACCACCAACATGCATGTTTTTCCTTGCATACTATATTATATTGCCCCACAAGCAATTGTGGCATTATGGAAATGGGGAGGTCTTTCCCGGTACAGTGCAGATTCTTACCTTTTGAAGTATAGACTATAACTAGGTCATTCCCAGATTTTTTTTATTTAAAACCAGTTACTTAATTGAAGATGAGCGTGCAGGACAAAAGTCATCATGTGAAAGCAATGTAACACATACATCAAAAGAACATAATAACCAATGAACCATGTGATACAGAGATTAATAACTACTGGTAGTTTAGATTGTAGATTCCCCGTTACCATAACTGATAGGTCTTAAACAAATCCTCTGTTCACTTTCGGTAATGTTAGTTTCTGTAGTTAAAGAAAGTAACCTTGTCAATTAAAGAGAGCCGATACCAGCCTTTTCAGTCTTAAATCCACGCTTAACCCATTTACTCTAATGCTCCAAGGGTTATCACGGCTTAAAAGCAATTTATGGCGGCTGCGCGGAGCACAAAAATAGGGTCACTAACCAGTGCACCAGCCCAATAGCAGCTCTTTAAGACTGAATTGTTATCGCCAGCAAATAGCTAGTGTATCACAATGGTGTCCACTATATATCCTTATTATTATATAAATATTTATACTCCATAGGAGATTGCATTGAATTTTTAGGAGCTACCATGTACCAATGAGGTGGGGGTATTGATATTAGGATAGTTGTATATGTATGTGTTACTATCTCACTGTTACCATTTAAATGACCATCAGTAATGTATATAAAGTATAGCACTGACTTTATATTAGGTACAACACAAAATATACAAAATACAAAAACTTACGTACAGAGCTGACATCCCTATTTGAACATGGTTTGGTCAAAATGGGAGGTTAAACCACACCCCTGGGTCTGCTCAATGTGAAAGGAAGTGTAATCCAGAAAAGGTTTCTGTCCCTACACAAAGTGTGATGTGTATTGTAATCGACATATACACCAGGCTCCTTTATACCACCTCATATACACCTCCAGCCTGCAGGTGGTGTCAGTGAGTGATAAAAGACAAGATATCCCTGCTCTCTATGGCTAGGAGGAGTGGAAATGAAAGTAAATTGTGGTGTGTGCTTGGAGTGATATTGTACTGCAACACCAGATCCTGTGTTGTAAGATCTTTACCAACCTGTTGGGAGGACAGATATTGGACAGACAATTACCTTATTGGATACAAACTCTGAGATAACAGATAAGTGTACACCAACTTACAAAGACACATAATATCAGGCCTGGTCAATATTCAAAGTGTTGCACCAACGACAGGGACACCTCTGATACTGCAGAGGTTGTGTGGGGAACCTGTTTATGTGCACTGTCTGTTGTGCCAGACCACCAGAGAGTAAGACACTGTGGCCATGCCTACCCATAATCCTTCCATAAAAGCAGTGATCTGGTACAAATTGGTGGCAGCGGTGCTGGTAATACCATTTTCTCCCTGTTTTTCTTGTATATTGTTCTCTGATTAAGCTATGGAGGGGCTGCTACTGATAGTATTGATTTAAATCTTACTGTCCTTGTACCTGCAGATGAAATCCCCAATTAGACTCGTAGTCTAACCAGGCCAGTTGCCAAACCTATTTTTGTAAACTGGATCCAGGTTTACAATTTGAATTGGCAGCCATATAATGGTGGGATGAAGGTGATCGCTTTTGAAAGTCCTTAGGCCTTTTGCTTAGTGGTAAAGCCAGGCTGGTATACCAAGATTTAAGGTTATACTGAAATAAAAAGCAGTTATCAGTTATAAAAATTGCTCTGAAGCAATTTTTTCAATTAATCTATCTGATAAACAGTATATAAGAATAAATCATTCTTTAGGTAAACTGCGAATGAGAAATGTTTGTTTTAAACGTTAGATTATGAGCATGCTATTATAAATAACATGATGCTGTGAGGTAACTTCTGTTATATATATGAGGTAACATCACCTTGCCGTGGTGAATATAATAAGTATTAACCTAGCATGTTTAGTTTCACCACACAGTGTAGCAGGATTACCTACTACTCTTAGACCTGCAGGATTATCCTATTTGGTTCCTTTGGAAGCTGGTGACTGTCTAACAGTCTGAGGAACAGTTTTAAAAATATTCCTGGTAAAGATTCTATATCCACTATATCCACATAGCAAAACATACACACACATAATTTCCATTGTGCACCAACGGGCACCAATTTGCTAGTATATATATTATATATATATATATATATAATATATATATACCACACACACACAAAAACCTTGATAGGGCACTGGACAAATTAGAAATCCTCTGGTGAGGAAAGAAAAGAAAAAAGATGCAGGCTGCAACACTCATCATATTCCAGAAGGGAATATGTGTGTGTAGTTTTGCTATGTGTGGATATAGGATAAGAATCTTTACACAGGTATATTTTAAAATATTACTCAGACAGTCACCAGCTTCCAGAGGAACCAAATAGGATAATCCTGCAGGTCTGAGAGTAGACCCAGGCAATCCTGCTACACTGTGTAGTTGAAACTAAACATGCTAGGTATTATACTTATTAGTATTCACCACGGCAAGTGGTGATGGTACCTCATATATTATAACAGAAGTTACCTCACAGCATCAAGTTATTGTAATAGCATTTCCCTAATATCTATTGTATAAACAAACATTTCTTCATTCCCAGTTTACCTAAAGAAATGGATTATCCCTTTCACAGATCTAATGAAAAAAAGTTGCTTCAGAACAAATTTTTAATAAGTGATAATGCTTTTTATTCAGTATTACAAGTAAATCCTTGGTATACCTGCCTGGCTTACCACTAGCAATAGCTAAGACTTGCAAGCAAGCACCTTCATCCCAACCATTAATAGTGGCTGCCAATTCAAATTGTTCTAGCCCAATCAGTCCACTCCCTAGTTACCCCATTCAAATGGATAAGATTTAAAAATAGGTTTGGCAATTGGCCTGGAAGAGCTACTGAGTCTAATTGGGGAATTTCATCTGCAGGTACAAGGACAGGAGGATTTAAATCAAAACTATCAGTAGCAAATACGTCTCCATAGCTAATACAGAGAACAATATTACAGAGAAACAGGGAGAAAATGGTATTTGGTAAGTTTATGTATTTTGTGTTGTACCTAAATAAGTCAGTGCTAAATTTTATATACATTAGTGATGGTCATTTAAATGGTAATAGTGAGATAGTACACACATACAGATACAAACTTTCTATGTGTAATATCCTATACCCCCACCACATGGTAGCTCCTAAAAACTCATGCAATCTCCTATGGAGAATAAATAATTTATATAATATAAGGGGGATATATATATTATATATATTTATTAAATACCACCTTAAAGTATAAATTTTATACTTCATTTATAGTATCCACATAAAGGGTAAATGGTGCAATAACAAATAGGGACAGTACAGTAAGAGTATAGGGTACTAGTCCTCTCATCCCTATATCGCAATGTGAACGTGGTTACCACAGCATTGGCTGTCTAGTTTACCAATCATTGTCCAGGAATTAGGTTTTCAGCAGATTTTTGCAATGCTCGGAAATAACCGAACATTTCCTTTGGTAGTTCCCTGAACTTAAGTGGCTGAGGGAAATTTGCAGTCTCACAGCGTCCCCCTATGTTACATAGGGAGAATGCTCATGTCTGGTCGGAGTGTGATCTTTAGATCTTTCATGTGGTACCCAGCTGTACACGTCCCCAACTTCCTTTGCAGCCCATTTCAAAACTTTTAACAAGCTATTGTTTTGGCAGATGGTGTGTGAGGGAAGATGTCAGAGTGACAATATGGCTACCTGCTCATTGTATGTTTGGTAAAGAGGATGTTTGCAGTAAGCAAGCAGGGCACAGAAAAAGGTAAGAATATCATTTGTTACATACAGTTTTAGAAGATATATGAAGTCAAATGAAATTAAAAAAAGTTGTATTTGAAAGAGCAAAAGGTTAGGCAGTTCCATACCATTGGACTGACAGCAATGCAGGAGAAATAACTTAATGAAAATACCTTTATTGGGGTGTGTATGTGCCCCCCTACGTGCCTTGTTTCTAACCTTTAGTATCCCTTAATCAATAGGGTAAATGTGCTAAATGTCCATTCCATACCACTCAAATAATGAACTGTAGGTGAATTCCATCCAACATGTTTCAGTTGAAAATGGGAATGGTTGATGATCCTCTGATTACTACTGTTTTGGTGTGCCCTAAAACTCTCTTCTTTGAAAAGCGCTACCCCTTTCAGACCAAACATTAAGGTTAGTTTGCCTAGATAGGTACAGATTTGGATTATGTCAGTGCCATTGGCAAGTGATTTATCTCACTAATTGGTGCATGAACATGAATATAATTAAAGCAAAAGTCTCTAGGTAGCCATACAAACTAAAGCTATTGTTGATCGTAATTGCGATTGTAAACAAACCGTACTTTGATGGACAGATATACAGTGTTAATTGTATGTAGATGTACCAATACATATTGTTCGACATTCAATTTGTTTGGTGATTAAAGGGCATGTCCAGTCAAAAAAACTTTGGCCACAATGTTCTCCAACCCCCACTTCAATTATTAATATTTCCAAAGATGCACTTGAAGTTCCTTATCTGACCGGTTCTGTCCGCTCCTCCTCTGTGGCTGATGGCCACTCCACTTCCTGGTTACAGCTGTCAGTAAAGGCGCATCAGAAGTAGAGTGGCTGCCAGTGCAGAGGCCCTCTGCCCTGTGTTTGCTGGAAACAGGAGCAGGGGGCCGCAACCTAGGCGTCAAGGGACCGAGTCAGGTAAGTCCCTTCAGGGGCTTATTGGAAATTATTGATAATGCCAAAGTGAGAACATTTATCGCTAAAGTTTGATTTTGACAGGTCTAATGTCATCTGTTGTGAGGTTACATTACATTTAAATTTAAGCAAAAAAACTTATGATCTTTTAACCAATCGACTTAAAAAAATCACTTCCCAAACGTAATTACGATATTGCGATCTAAGTCCGCCTATAAAGGAAATAATCGGTGGAAATGTTTACTCGCATTTCAAATTGATCTTTAAAACAATGATAAAATATCCAGTGCACTACAAAGGTCTTCTCAAAAAAATTTATTGACAATGTGCAATCTGATATTATGCTTGATAAAGTTCTAGAGGGATACCGAAAGGTTGCAGATTTGTATAGACATGGTACAACTGCTGCAACATTTAGGGAAAATGGCCGGTAACATGAAGGTATATAACACTATTGGGGCCGCAGGCGCTCTGGGACAAACTCACCCAAATGAGATTTCCCCAGAGACTCAGCATTAAAAACCTTGCAGAAAGAGCCACGCAGCCTTTGGTGAAAGGCTACGGTGGCAGTGTGAGGCTAACTGATCGTTTAACTAGTGAGTGGTTGCAGATACTTTGCTAATAGGGCTGTGTGTTAAAATTGATAATGTGAGTGTGCCCTGATTCTTTTACACAGAAGGAAGCACTGTCAAGAAAGGGCAGCTAATCTATCTTGCAGATAGGGAGGATCAGTACATAAAGTCTGTGCAATAGTAAACAGTCCATTATAATACAGGTTAACTTCATTAAAATTCCTATTTTGAGTAAAACTGATATGCTTTATGTTCTGGTGACTTAAATGGTTTAAATCAATAGAAGCATATAAAATCACTTTAAAATCTATTTCAGCAGGAAAGTTTCCCCGTTCTTTCATTACTTTTTGCTAAACACTAACAAACAGGGATTCATATTAATTCCAGTCAATAAAAGCTTTTTGTTCTTTTAAGTTTTAATTACAGTCAGGCTGCATGCAAGATGTATTTAACAGCCAATGTGGTGTTTGGTAATGCTCCTATTTCTGTCATAAACACATAAGTCATTTAAACTGTAAAATATTTGTTATTGCACATGGTTGTATAAAATTCAAAAAGGAAAAAATTAACTAAAATTTTGCTGCTAACTTTTGTTTGTGGTTTGCAAAGCATTTATTTGAGCTCTGGGAAAGTGTTCAGAGGAAGAGGAAGGAAGGTTACTTAGTGGTATGGGCAATCCAGAAGAGGGATGGAGGGGGCAAATCTGCAAACCACTTCTTGGAGCTTCATCATGAGGTCGGGAGGTGTGTGTTATGAGGGGCATCTCAGAAGTAGCTTGTATGGAATGGGCTGGCTGGTGACGACTGTCTAGGGGACATGAGATCAATACACAGGGAAAAAATTGAAAGGAATCAGGGGCACAGAATTTTCAAAGAAGGAAATCTGAAAGGTTTAAAGGACAGTGTGGAGCTCAGCGCACCACCAACATTTTGCCACACCCACTTCTAAAGCCATGTTAAGTATATCTTCATTATTTCCTTGCCCCACACTTTTTGCAAAATGAAACAATTCTCCCAATTAAAAATAACGAAATTATGAGTCACCAAGGTTTTCATATAGAGTAATGATGATAGGTATATATAAGTGAGGGAAATAAGTATCTGATCCCGTGTTATATGTGCGTTTTGCCCTCGTCAAATAAATTACCAGTCTATAATTGTAATGATAGGATTACTGTATTGTCAAAGACATATAACAAATAACACCTCAAAAACAAAATTCAGAGATCAATGTGCATTGTAATGAGTGGAAAATATTGATTGCAAAAAGATGTTAGTGCTTGTGGCAAACTCTTGTTGTCCCACTAACTTTGCAGATCCTCTTCAAGTCAGTAAGGTTTTGAGGTTGATGTTTGGAATCGCCTGGCCTCAGCCTGTCCCCTTAGCAAAAAAACACCCCAAAGCATAACATATCACCTCCATGGTGTGGGGATGGTGGTCTTGGGGTCATAGGCAGCATTCCTCCTCCTCCAAACAGGGCAGTTGAGTTGATGCCAAATAAATTGATTTTTGTCACAACCCTTTTACCCAATATCCTCTGGAACACTCAGAGTGTTGTTGGCAAACTGCAGACGGGCCTTAACTAGTGCGTCTGAGCAGGGGACCTTGCGGGAGCTGAAGATTTTAGTACTTTACGATGTAGTGTGTTACCAGTTGTTTTCTAGTGACTATGGTCCAGCTGCCCTGAGATCATTGACATTGAAATCCCTCCGTGTAATTCTGAGCTGCTGTCACCGTTCTCATGATCATTGGTACTACACGAGGTGAGAACTTGCATGGAGGTTGACAATAATTGTGTATTTTTCTATTTGCAAATTATTGCTGCAACTGTTGTCACCTTTTCACCAAGATGGTTGGCAATACTCTTGTAGCCAGTCCAGCCATATGTAGGTATACAACCTTTTCCCTGTCATCCTTGGACAGCTCTTTGGCCTTAGCCATGGGGCTAGTTTGGAATCTGATTGATTGATTGCTTCTGTGGACGATATCTTTTGAGTTCTTTCTTGCTGTTGTTATTCTCTCCTTCTCACAGCTACTATAAACCGACATTACATTCTATTATTTCTTTGTCAAAGGGCAAGCATACAAAATCAGCAAGGAGTCAAATACTTCTTTCCTTCACTGTATATATTAATATATTAAAATGTAAACATTTTTCTATCCTTTGCTACAGGTGCAGGCCTAATAAGTAAGAACAATATTGCCATGTAAATCTTTGTTCCTTTCTGTCTTTGTGGCTTGGATAATCATTATAAAAATACTTAAATAAAAGTTTGTGATGGTTTCATTCATCCAGGTCATGGTATATCTGTTGTATTCAATAGATCAACTGAACTTGAAGCAAATCTTCTTCAAGAACTTTACTTCAATTCCAGTTTATCTAAATGAACACACAGATATAGACAGTGTTTGAGCAAAACACTAGATTAATACACCCCCAACATAAGTCCTGCTTTAGTCCAGTGCTGCCCCCTTCACTAGGCAGGCGGTGCAATTATTAAGCAGTTTTACATAGCATCATATTAGGATTTTTTGCAGTGCAACTACAATCCTTACATGAGCATACTAAGCATATTTTTTTTCAAAACAGTTAAAATAAAAGTACCTGGGGCAGGGAGATACGATTGGTACTTTCACTTTCCAATATAATTTCTATGATAAACGGCAGCATGAAGAAAACTGCTTCTGCAAGGCTTGCTGAGGCTTTCAGCACTATCTTAATGCAGGAGGGCCCAGAGCACTAACTGGCAGATGAAAACTGTATGTTCGGTGGATCTTCAATGAAACAATAATCATTCTTCCTCCCGCCCCATGTGCATTTTATTTTTAAAAGTCAATTTTTTACAGTAGTTGTCCATTAAGTGAACAATTCTGTTTAAAGGACATCTATAGTGAAAAAAAAACACATTGCCCTTTGCAAAGTTAATTGTGTACTCTGTGCTGCCTAATCCTACTATGTCAGTGACTCTGTTTAACCATGGTGCCAGATTGTGTGCAGCACTCTCCCTTCCCCCTCCCCTTGTTACCTCTTCCATGTCTCAAACTCCGGCTAACCGACAAGCTTATGTGCAGTAGGAGTTAAAAGTTCAACATCCTGAAAAACACACCCTCGCACAGTGGCCAATAGAAAGTAAGCTGTCCTGAGACACTGAAGAAGGAGAACAGTACAGTTTACGATCTCTCTCTTTGTGACCCATCATCAATCATGTGAAGAAGGGGGGAAGTGTATGCAGCCTTATATCTACCATGAAAGCTACTCTCTCCCCTGCTAATGCTGTTATCCCTATGTGTTACAGAGCAGGGGAGGGGGGATCACGACACAGGGATTTGATTTACAGTCCAAGTAGGAGTAGAGGAAGCAATCACGTATTCTTCTAACTGGTGTATTCAGGATAGAGAGGGAATCTGGACAAAGTGATGACACTCTGGGGGTTGTGGGGAATTATAGAAACACAGGAAAGAAAGAAAAAAAAGTTCATTTCCCACTATAGATGCCCTTTAAAACTATTAAGCTGAAAATAAATGTGCAAGGGCAACCCATTTGTATGGGGTTTTAGTAATGTTTTCTGTCCAGCACCCTGGACAGCGCATATACAGTATATATGGCCTTTCAGGACCCCCAGATTAGGCTTTGAACTAGCCCGCCGCAAACAAATATTGCTCTGACCATTGATAACAGTTTACATCAAATTGTAGTTTCCTATTGATTTTGTTTTCCAAACACTGGAGTATTATATCATTTATCTTAAAATGTACAAAGCAAAAAGTGATTACACAGCTCGTAAAAGAAAAGCAGCAGAAAATCAAGATTTCTGGCTATTTAATTCTGATTAACAAGCAAAATGTTATCAATTGTGATTGGTAAGTGACATGAGAATGAATGGGAAGTCTGAAAACCTTTATATTTTAAGTAATCAGAATAAATCAGGTCCAAGTGTTCAATGCATAAAGCAGTTATGTCTTGCGCAATCTGTGGGAAATAACCATTGATGGGTAAGCTTGGGTGCTATTTGGATTGCAAAAATGGTTCACAGATGGAGCAGTATTTTTTAAGAGATCAGATTCATTGCTCTCAGCTGAATGCTCCCAGATGAGTGCGTGTGACCGAACTGTTGCAAAATTAGTGAATTAAAAGCAAAGCCTTTCAGGACATCTACCTTTGTTTAAAAAAGGCCATCTGATAAATAAAAATCTATACAGAGAATTGTGAACAGAAAATAAATGTACATAACCATCTAGGGTAATCTACTTAGTCCAGTTCTATATAGCGTATTACACAGCATAGAATAATGTAGTCAATGATGAAATAATCTGTAATTGCTCATTAACCCTGGGTGATTGCTATAAAACAAATGTGTATATGTACATATTGCTAAATCAACTCAAACACACACACAGGAATAGGTAATTCAACCTGTTGTATAAAAATGTTGTTTAGAATGGATCAAGGATATGGCTATATTACAGGGCATGTCCACCCCCAAAAACTATAATTTAACCCACTACTGGCCCCACTCTGTAGTGTAATAAAATCTTACTTACATCCCTGCTCCAAATGGCTGCCCTGCTATGCCCCTCCAAAGTCCAGAAAATGGCCACAGGAGCCGACAGAGTCCATATAGGACTCTGCCTCCTGTCTCTCCTCCAGGGGAATTTTGCCATGCTCAAAGCAGCCCTCCCTGTCCACCCGTTTCTCCTCCTCCCCTGTTGTAAATCCCCTTGGTTATATAGTAGCTCTCCCTCCACAGCCCCAACCGCTATAATAGATTTTTCAGAAAGTCACCCAACTCTTACTTACCTAGTGTGCAGACGCAGCACGTCTCTGATTGCTGCCTCTCAGCCAATCAGGATGCGGCTGCAGTCAGGCCCCCTGCTTGCAGTTTCATGCAAGCGGAGAGCCGGGCAGTACGGCGGAGAAAGAAAGGGAAGGTAAGTAGAGTCCGGGGGACTTTCTGAAAATTCTATTATAGCGGTTGGGGCTGGGGGAGGAAGCCTACAATATAACAACATTTTTCAAGGGGTGACATGCCTTTAACAAGCATGGGTCAAGTAATGGATTGGTCTGTTGTAAAAAAAAAGATATAAAGTGACATAAATCAGGAATGTTGGAGGCATTAAAATACATGACGTTGGGGAAACAGACATGTCTTTGTAATGTAAAGTTATTTTAAACAGCAAACTGCGCTGGGTATTTTGTTCCGTGCTATGAGAGACCTAATATGCCTGCAAGAGGGCAGAAAAGAACAACAAATGATGTTCAGGGTGAGAGAGTCTTTTTGTTGCTTTACTGAGACAGTAAACAATGAACATAAGAGTGCAGTAAACTCCAACGGCCTATAATTTTCTAGGTAGTACTGATAACCTTGAAGGTCTTAAGCAGTTGGCTTAACTCACTGTTACACAGGTTCAGCACATTCTATCTAATGGAACACTAGTAGTAGATCACTAGAAACTTCTGAAAATTGTTGCTCTGTCTACCTTCTTTACTTCGCAGAAGAGATCTTAGCCATGTGTGTGTCTCAGAAACCTAAAAACAACCTAATGACTTATACTGTGCATTTATAAAGTTCACTAAGTTGTTTGGGAAGAGCCTGGTGTGAATGATTAACAAACCTAAAGGGTCATCCATGGATGGAGGTCTTCTTGTTTTTGTCACCAGCCCTCCATTCTTCTTTCCAGTCCCTCTGGTAGTCAACTTTCTGCTACGTTAATTATCTTCCTTCAATTGACTGGTAGAATGATCAGCTATTGGTCAGTAGTGACACTTAATACTGCGATATTTTGTGTACACAGCCTTACAACTGAAGAGGAGGTTGGCAACCTCCGAAGCAGACGCTCCTTTAGCAAATCTTACAGGAAGGGGACCTGCAGCTAAAGTTCAAACTTGCCCGATAAGCGTATTAACTGTGCAGGTTGGACTAGCCCACCTGGATAATTGAGGGGGCCAAAAACAGCTATGAATGAACAATGAAGAAAATACTAATTTTTTAGCCTTTGGCTAAATTTGTACAGATGCTAGATAATGTCATCTGAAACAGGCTGAGGGATCATTCTCAGCCCACACCGACCTTTGTTATCCCCCTTGCTTACTCACCCCTTTCCATAGGCCTACTACCACCGTGCAGCCTGCTGTATAGGCATTGTTCACTGTGCCAGCCTGTCTAGATAGGCAGCTCCACCAGCAGCCTGTTGTATAGGCTACTTCCACCGTGTGCCGCCGGTCTGTATAGGCATTGTTCACTATGCAGCCTGTCTGTATAGGCATTGTTCCCCGTGCAGCCTGTTCTGTATAGACATTGGTCACCATGCAGTCTTGTCGTATAGGCATGTTCACCATGCAGCCTGTCTGTATAGGCATTGTTCCCCGTGCAGGCCTGTCTGTTTAGACATGTTCACCATGCAGCTGTCTGTATAGACATTGTTCACCATGCAGTCTGTCGTATAGGCATTGTTCCCCGTGCAGCCTGTTGTATAGGCATGTTCAGCATGCAGCCTGTTTGTATAGGCATTGTTCACCATGCAGTCGTCTGTATAGGCATTGTTCACCATGCAGGCGGCGTTATAGGCATTGTTCCACGTGCAGCCTGTCTGTATAGACATGTTCACCATGAGCTGTGTCTGATAGACATTGTGTCCCCCGTGCAGCCTGTCTGTATAGACATTGTTCCCATCAGCATGTCTGTAAGACATTGTTCACATGCAGTCGGTCGTAAGGCATTGTTCACCATGCAGGCTGTTGTTGGTGACCCTGAGGAAGCCATAACGTATGGCGAAATGGTGAAACACGTGTAGGTTCGGGAGGGCTCCGTAGTGTGTGTCGTTATTCAGCCTAGGTGCAATCTTTATGGAACCTGAAGCTCCGAAAGGTGTAGAGGTAACTGCCGGCTACACCGGGCTATTTGGACCTGTGGACACGGACTCCAGAGGTGGACATATCGGGTGAAGTGTGTGTCCGTGTGAAGGGGATCGGTTAGTCGGACTTGGCTTCTCACACGACGAGTCCCGAGTAGCTGTGTTTCTTACAGTATTCGTTGGAGCTTTTTGAGACACATGCTTACGGTGTTAGAGCTCCCCTTATGTTTGATACACCGGGGACGCCCGGTTTTATTGTTGTTAGTTTGTAATGTGTAATATGTGTGAGGGGATATATTCTGTGTGAATCCAATAAATCGTATTTTTATTGCAATTTGGCATGTGGTATGCTATTGTAGGGGGGACTTTTTGGGATGGTTGGTGATTTTTTCCACCTGTTCTAGTTCTTTTATATTTCTCTTGTATATTGTTTTCCCCTGAGCACCACTATACTGTAGTGATCACGGCCGCTCTCTATAAGTAGTGCACCTGTCTACCATAATATTGATAGGCTGTGTATAGGCATTGTTCCCCGTTTGCAGCCTGTCTGTATAGACATTGTTCACCATGCAGTCGGTCTGTATAGGCAGGTTCACCATGCAGCCTGTCTGTATAGACATTGTTCATGGCCTGTCTGTATAGGCATTGTTCACCCTGCAGTCGGTCTCTGTATAGGCATTGTTCATCATGCAGGCGTCTGTATAGGGCATTGTTTCCCCGTGCAGCCTGTTGTATAGACATTGTTCACCATGCAGACTGTCTGTATAGACATTGTTCACCATTGCAGTCGGTCTGTATAGGCATGTTCACCATGCAGTCGGTCTGTATAGACATTGTTCACATGCAGTCGGTCTGTATAGGCATTGTTCAGCATGCAGCCTGTCTGTATAGGCATGTTAAAATAAAGTTGAAAAGTCAATTAAAACTAACAAGATGGAACTGACTCAGAAAACATTTTTATCTTCTGAGGTGTCTGTCGCAGGAGTACGATGATGCAGCTATTAGGGTGGAAAGTGCTTTTGATGTGTCTGTAATCACAAACCTACAGTATGGCACAACAATGGAACTGCTTTCTGTCCCGCACAGGAAACCCTGCCAGAGCATTAGTTCTCCCATTCACTGATGATGGGTTTCAGGCAACTGACCCTTAATTATCAGGTTTAACCTCATCCTGTGTAGAAGGCATGGACCTAAACTAAAATGGGGTATTTGCTTTCAAGACGTTGGCGTCATTTCAAAACCATTTCAGATATCAACAGTTTTATGGTGTATGACACACAGTTCCATTTGCTAAATATTCCTGTTGTTGAGTGTGGAATCACACAATTTTGTTAACTCTTTCATGATACTTTGCTGGATGCAGACTAAGATAAAGCAGCAAGTTGCAGTGTGACAGCGACATTGTAGCAGTAATTCCAGTGACAGTTGATTAGTCTACAGAGACAAATTTAGTGCCACAAAGACAATGAAGCTTCCAGTGGGCAAGATTCTAGACTCCTTGCTATTAATCAGATAGGAAGCCGAGGCTGATTCAGGGTTTATTTTCTTTGTGTTATGTCCTTATTAATTCTTTCCATCTTCCACTCATTATAATGCATATTCTTCTCTGGTAAACCACAATGTAACCAATTCGGATCAGATTTCCATGTAAAATAACGGGGATAAGTCTATGAAGATCAGCACTTTTTTCTTCGCCCTTCTATTAAAGGTAGTAAAGGCTTAATTTAAAACTGGCAGAAGATATATTTATTTCCTTATTTCTTATTATCACACATTACACAGTCCCATTGGTAGGGGGGAGAAGGCATGGCATTGAGTGCAGATTGGTAAATTAGCAAAAGTTTCATATATTTGTATAAAATGTACAATACCTTTGCATTTTGAGTTATTCCTGGCCAGATATCTCCATATAAAATATTACAGCAGTTTGTCCCACTGGGAGAGAGAAGGGAACCCTTATGTAGGATTCTGAATGTTACTTACATTGTTATTAAGCACATGGCAATTAATTTCCCACTATGGATGCCCTTTAGCCATGGAAGCTTTTTTATTTGCCATGTGCTGAATAACAAATGTAAGTAAGTTAGGAATCCTACATGAGGGTGCTCCTCTCTCTCCCAGTGGGACAAACTGCTGGTAATATTTATATGGAGATATCTTTAACTTTTTTTCTCTTTCTATCTCTTTTCTAATTCTCCCCAACCCCAGAGTGTCTTTACATTCTTCAGTTCCCCCTCTGTCCCGAGATTTACAAATTAGAAGAAGACGTGATTTCAGTCCTATATCCTACTTGTAATGTGAATCACGATTCCTGTATGTGACCCTCTTCCTGCGGCAAACCTGACCTCCTCCTACTCCGTTTGAAGCTCCGCACAAACACAGAGATAAGAGCATAGCAGGGGGAGAGAGGTAGCTTTGACTGCAAAGATAAGAGCTGCACTCAACCCACCTTCTTAAAGCTTTCTGTTTGATGATGGGTCACCAAGAGGGAGATCGTGTTGCAGCAGTAAACTGTACAGTTCTCCTACTTCTTCTGTGTCTCCGAAACAGCGTTGCTTCCATTGATCACTGTGTGTGGGTGTGTTATTCAGGAGGTTGAACTTTTAACTCTTACTGCACATGAGAAGCTTGTCGGGCAGCCAGTGCAGGACCGCCATTAGAGGGGGTAAGGAGAAGTACTCCTGTATGGGCCCAGGAGAGTGAGAGAGAGGGGGAAAATTTTCACCCTGCACTATTGCTTTTAGCGAACAACACAGGAGCTCTGTTCTAGATGGAGAAAAGAAAGAGTGTGTGTGCTTCCTGGATTTCCTTGTGTCTGCTGCATGGTCTCATGACTCAGTAAGTGGCTTTACTGTCTATGGGGCTCTGTCTTTGCCTCAATCTTCTGTCTGTGTAATCCAAGCAGAGCAGGTGGGAGTAACTGTCAGTTATACTGAACCCATTTCGCTTGTGAGAATCCATGGGGGTGGTAGGAATTTTTACCCTGTTTACTGCTCTGTTACAGGTACTGACAATGACTACTACTCCCTCTTGGGGGCTGTGGTGCCAGAACTTATTGTAGCAGTGATGACAAACTTTGTAACTTGTTAAGAAACTACAACTGGAAGTTGTAGTTCCTAACCATCTGTAGTTCCAAGATTTGGCCCAGCAGACCCAAAACAAACAATTTAGCAGTCACTGTCAGTGTGTTTAGAGCATGTGTGTGTGTGTGTGTGCTAAGTTTATTACTAGTGCTGTCAGCCTCCAGTTCATTAGCCGTGTAGTCAACCCTCTATTCATTAGCCAGTATAGTCAACCCTCTAGTTCATTACCCAGTGTTGTTCAGCCCTCAGTTCATTAGCCAGTGTAGTTCAACCCTCTAGGTCATTAGCCAGTATAGTCAACCTCTAGTTCAACCCAGTGTTGTCAGCCCTCCATTCATTAGCCAGTGTAGTCAACCCTCTAGTTCTTAGCCAGTATAGTCAACCCTCTAGTCATTACCCAGTGTTGTCAGCCCTCCTGTTCATAGCCAGTGTAGTCAGCCCTCCAGTTCATTACAGGCAAAATAGTGAAAGGACCACACCGCACCTCTGGCTAAAAACTTAGAAATTCTAGTTATGGAGCTGCACACTGTTCCGGACGGATTTACCGGCACTTCTGGCTTGCTTGGAGCGGTGTGATCTGTGAGCACGAGATAGAAGCAGAGTCGGCGGGCCGGGTGGAAGCGTGAGTGCCAAGGCCAGGAGCGGCTTCTGTTTGATTGTTGCATGTTGTCACCCTCTAGTTCATTACCCAGTGTATTCAGTTCTCCAGTTTATTACGCAGTGTAGTCAACCCTCTAGTTCATTAGCGAGTATAGTCAGCTCTCCAGTTCATTACCAGGCCCAGTGTAGTCAGCCTTCCAGTTCTTAAGACAGTGTTGTCATCCCTCAGTTCATTACTCAGGTAGTCAGCCCTCAGTTCATACATCAGTGTTAGTCAGCCCTCCAGTTCATATCCAATGTTGTCGGACCACCAGTTATAGTCTGACTGTATTCTTAAAGGATAGGTAAAGGTACAGGAGGAAAAGAGCTATGTCTTACCTCCCATTCTTCAATTAGTGTAACAGGAGCCAGTGGTGGATCACACTAGGGGTAAATTTATATCTTCATCCCTGGCTCTTGTTACATTAATGAGTGAACTAATCTTTTCCAACATTATGCATCAAAATACTGCAGGCAACAATGTTAAATGGGAATAAGGTTTTTAAAATGGGTGTAACCTAAGCAACATGGGTGTGGTCTTAAAGTGAGCGTGACCCAAAAAAATGTTCACATGTACCGCATCTCTTCTCCCCATTTTACGTTTTAAAATGTTGTGAGGTATGCGTGTCTGAGTGGTGCGTGTTATGGGGGCCCAGAAATGTGCCCAGAAATTCTGATGGCAGCCCTGAGCCAGCGTTTAAACATGGAGGAGGTAAAGAGGGGAGGGGGAAGGGGGGGGGGCTGCAGAGAGATCTGACACCATGGAAATCTGAGTTCACTAACGGAGGTAGGAGAAAGGCAGCACAGAGACATTAATTTAACTTTGCATGGGGAAATGTGTTTTTTTTCACTATAGATGCACTTTAACCTGTTGCTCGGCAGCAGGTCAAGCATGGTGTTAGGCACCATACACGGAGCATATTCAATCTGATCAGGTCAAAATATCAACAAAAAGGTTGGCGCAATATTCACATAGGATGAAAATTTTATTGAAATATCGGCGGTTGCACGGTTTTTCAGTTGCCAGACTACCGATCGGTTATTGGTCATGAGATCTTTTTATGTTGCTATATTACCGTAGATTACCAATTGTGGGAAATGTACAAAGAATGACAGAACAGCCCAGTGGAAAGATATTGATGTGCTGGTTCTGTTTGCAGAAGTCTTAGGACATCCATCTTGTCTGTGGTTTCAGACTAGGCTATTTCAGGTATTGGATGGTGGTGGTGCTTGTCACTACTGACATATAAGAAATGAGCCCTATTTAATTCCTTTGCAGTAACTAGTAGGTTGCTTGGCTATATCGGTTGCTAATCCGATTGTGATAACTTCTGTTAAAGGGATTGTCACCCCAAGCTAAAATTGGCTTGCTGTGTACTGTTACAAAATCCTTACCTTTCTCTTCTGCTCTAATGGTTGTCCTGCATAGCTGATGAATGTCCAGGAAACTGAAGAGTAGGAGCCTCCCTGTGTGTCATCCGGTATCTTCCTCTTCCTTGTTCTTGATGAGTCTGGCATGAGCAGGGGAGCTCTCCCCCCTCCAGATCCCTCAGTGCTCTTCCTAAAATCAATTATCCTATAATGTAGGGGGACCCCCCCCTCCAACCTAAACGCCAGCTTTAAATGTTAAAATCAGCCTGAAATAAAAAACTTACCCAACCCTGTTCCCTCGGCTGCAGGTCCGGCCACTACTGCTTTTCCGTTCCCAGAATTAGTAATAGAGGCATAGGCTGAAGGAATAAAGGTGGGTAAGTCTGTTTCGGGCCGATTTTAAACTGGATTCATTCAATAAATAAGAACAAAACTAAAAGTATAAAGTGAATCATCAGTATTTGTGTTGGTATAATTATCATACAAACAGTTTGCCAATAAAAAGGATATATTATTATATATTATATTATTATAGCAAATAAAATGATAGATTATATACAGTATATTAAGTATATATATTTGCCATAGATCTGTTCTCCCATTAAATAATCCTGTAAAACCAATATACATTTCCTTTAAAATGTTTAGGATTTTTTTTTTACCTCCGATAAGAATATTGTCTAGTTATGAGGAAGTTTTTGTGCTAAGAGTGAATTTATGTCTATAAAATCTAACAGCTTTCAGGATATTATGAAATGTAAGTAGGGACATTCCCTCCACAGACCTCAGGCTCTTGTTTTCTTTTAGAAATTGCCCAGTGGTGGGGATGTTCCAAGCAGCAATTTGCACTTCTCTAGAAATGCCATAATGAGCTGTTAATGATTTCCTTTGTGATCGCTCTCGGCCCTGTACGCAATGTGCTGCTAAGTTATCCTTCTCTCCAGAAGTGTTAATTCCTTCCAGGGAAATGTTCACATAGGAATAAGATGGCCATAAAAACGTATAAGATGGGCCCCACAAGTAAATTCACTACCCTGCTGCGAGATAGACTACAGATGTAATGGAAGCAAGATAGAATCCATTAGCCTGAGGCTGTTAGTGGGAAAGCCCTGGGCTCAGCACATAATTTGATTCTCATTTGCCAGTGTAGCTTCCTTGGTTTTACTCTGAAGAGTTGTATTTTGTTTTAGTAAAATTGTCCATTGGAAGGTTTGGGTCTTTCCGTTAATGATGCCTAAGCAAGCAACAAGGAATGTTCAGAGATGATACTTCTGCACACAGTAACAGTTAAGTTGGCCATAAACATGCATCCCACAGCATATGGCGGTGACAGATCACATTTGTATCTGTCGCACGCATGCTGTGGGAACAACACATGGACCCGACCGATCCCATACGGTATGGGATTGGTCACAATCGGTATTGGCTCCCTTACTTAATAAGGGGGGATCAACCGACAGAAATTCGGAGAATCAAACACACAAGTGTAATAGGGAAATCCCATTGTTCCCTGACGTATTTACCCATTAACGTTTGTATTATGGATTATGCCCATGGTGTACCAACATGTCACTAAACAAGGTACCCACATGTTTGTACATGGCATACTGAATGTTCACATAACTAGGGTACCCACATATTTGTACATGGGAAACTGAATGTTCAGTAAAAGGGTACCCACTTATTGTTACATGCATACCAAGTTCACTAACAGGGTACCAACTTATTTGTACATGGATGTACTGAATGTTCACTAACTGGGTACCCACATATTTGACATGGTGTAGCGAATGTTCAATAACTGGGTACCCACATATTTGGACATGGCATACTGAATGTCAGTAACAGGGTACCCACTATTTGTACATGGTGTACATGAATGTTCACTAAACTAGGGACCAACATGTTTGTACATGGCATACTGAATGTTCACTAACTGGGTACCACATATTTGTGTACATGGCATACTGAATGTTCAGTAACAGGTACCCACTTATTTGTACAATTGGCATACTAAATGTTCACTAACAGGGTACAACTTATTGTACATGTGTACTGAATGTCACTAACTGGGTACCCACATATTTGTAATGGTGTACTGAATGTTCACTAACTGGTACCCACATATTGTACATGGCATACTGATGAATGTCACTAACTAGGTACCCACATATTTGTACATGGCATACTGAAATGTTCAATAACAGGGTACTACTATTTGTACATGCATACTGAATGTTCACTAAAAGTGGGTACCCACATATTTGTACATGGCATACTGAATGTTCACTAACGGTCCGCTATTGTACATAGGTACGAATGTTCACTAACTGGGTACCCACATATTTGTACATGGCATACTGAATGTTCATAACAGGGTACCCACTTATGTACATGGTGTACTGAATGTTACTAACAAGTACCCACATTTGTACATGGCATACTGAATGTTCACTAACTGGGTACCCACATATTTGTACACTGGGGCTACTGAAGTTCATAACAGGGACCCACTATTTGTACATGGCATACTAAATGTTCACTAAAGGGTACCACTTATTTGTACATGGTGTACTGAATGTTCACTAAACTGGTACCACATATTTGTACATGGTGTACTGAATGTTCACTAACTGGTACCCACATATTTGTACATGGCTACTGAATGGTCAGTAACAGGGTACCACATTATTTGTACATGGTGTACTGAATGTTCACTAACTAGGTACCCACATATTTGTACATGGCATACTGAATGTTCAATAACAGGGTACTACTTATTTGTACATGGGATACTGAATGTTCACTAAGTGGGTACCCACATATTTGTACATGGATACTGAATGTTCACTAACGGTACCCGCTTATTTGTACATGTGTACTGAATGTTCACTAACAGGGTACCCACATATTTGTACATGGCATACTGAATGTTCAGTAACAGGGTACCCACTTATTGTACATGGTTACTGAATGTTCACTAACTAGGTACCCACATATTTGTACATGGCATACTGAATGTTCAAATAACAGGATACCACTTATTGTTACATGGGGACTGAATGTTCACTAAACGGTACCACATATTTGTACATGGCATAATGAATGTTCTCTAGGGTACCATATTTTACATGGTGTACTGAATGTTCACTAACAGGGTACCCCTTATTTTACATGGTGTGTACTGAATGTTCACTAACAGGGTACCCAAATATATGTACATGGCATACTGAAGTTGCACCAACAGGGTACCCACATATATGTACATGGCATACTGAATGTTTACAATAGGGTACCCACTATATGACCTGGCATACTGAATGTCACTAACAGGTACCCACATATTTGTACATGGCTACATGAATGTTCAGTAACAGGGTACCCACATATGTACATGGCATACTGAATGTTACTAACAGGGTACCCACATATTTGTACATGGCACTGAATGTTCACTAACAGGGTACCCACTTATTGTACATGGCATTCTGAATGTTCACTAACAGGTACCCACTTATTTGACATGGCATACTGAATGTTCACTAACAGGGTACTAACTTATTTGTACATGGGTGTACTGAATGTTCACAACAGGGTACCACATATATGTACATGGCGTAATGAATGTTCACAACAGGGTACCCACTATTGTACATGGCATACTGAATGTTTCACTAAATAGGGTACCACCTTATTTGTACATGGCATACTGATGTTTACAATAGGTACCCACTTTACGTACATGGCATATGAATGTTACTAACAGGGTACCCATATTGTACATGCATACTGAATGTTCACTAATAGGTTACCCACATATTGTACATGGCGTACATGAATGGTCATAACAGGGGTACCCACATTGTACATGGCATACTGAATGTTCATAACAGGGTACCCCCATTTTGTACATGGCACTGAATGTTCATAACAGGGTACCCACTTATTTGTACATGGCATAATGAATGTTTCACTAACAGGGTACCCAAATATATGTACATGGCATACTGAATGTTCACTAAAGGTACCCACATATTGTACATGGCGTAAGATGTTCAAGTAACAGGGTACCCACATATGTACATGGCATACTGAATGTCATTAAACAGGGTACCCACTATTTGTACATGGCATACTGAATGTTCAGTAACAGGTACCCACTTATTTGTACATGGCATTCTGAAGTTCACTAACAGGGTACCCAAATTATGTACATGGCATACTGAATGTTCACTAATAGGTTACCCACTATTTGTACATGTCGTAGAATGTCATAACAGGGTACCACATATGTACATGGCATAGAATGTTCCTTAACAGGGTACCCACATATTTTGTACATGGCATACTGAATGTTCATAACAGGGTACCCACTTATTTTACATGGCATTCTGAATGTTCACTAACAGGTACCCACTTATTGTACATGGTGGACTGAATGTTCATAACAGGGTAACACATTATTTGTACAGGCATAATGAATGTGTCACTAAGGTACCTACTTATTTGTACATGGTGTACTGATGTTCACTAACGGGTACCCACATATTGTACATGGTGTACTGAATGTTCACTAACGGTACCCGCCTATTTGTACATGGTGTACTGAATGTTCACTAACTGGGTACCCACATATTTAATGGCATACTGAATGTTCTCTACGGGTACCGCCTATTTATACATGGTGTACTGAATGTTCAATAACAGGGTACCCACAATATGTAAATGGCATACTGAATGTTCACAACAGGGTACCCACATTATGTACATGGCATACGAATGTTTACTAAAGGGTACACACTATTTGTACATGGCATACTGAATGTTTACTAACAGGGTACCCACATATTTGTACATGGCATTCTGAATGTTCACTAACAGGGTACCCACTTATTTGTACATGGCATTCTGAATGTTCACTAACAGGGTACCCACTTATTTGTACATGGCATACTGAATGTTCACTAACAGGGTACCACTTATTTGACATGGCATTCTGAATGTTCACTAACAGGGTACCCACTTATTTGTTATGGCATACTGAATGTTCACTAACAGGGTACCCAACTTATTGTACATGGCATACTGAATGTTCACTAACAGGGTACCCACTTATTTGTACATGGTGAATGATGTTCACTAACAGGGTACCACTTATTTGTACATGGCATACTGAATGTTCACTAAACGGGTACCAACTTATTTGGACATGGTGACTGAATGTCACTTACGGGTACCACATATTTGTACATGGATGTATGAATGTTCACAACGGTACCCCTATTGTACATGGGTAGAATGTTCATAATGGGTACCCACATATTTGTACATGCATACTGAAGTTCTCAGGGTACACGCTTATTTATAATGGTGTACTGAATGTGTCACTAACAGGGGTACCCACATATTGTACAAGGTTACTGAATGTCACAACAGGGTACCAACATATATTGTACATGGCATACTGAATGTTCACTAACAGGGTACCCACTTATTTGTACATGGCATACTGACGGTTTACTAACAGGGTACCCACATTTGTACATGGCATATCTGAATGTTCACTAACAGGGTACCCCTTATTGTACATGGCATACTGAATGGTTCACTAAAGGGTACCCACTTATTGTACATGGCATCTGAATGTCACTAACAGGGTACCCACTATTGTACTGGCATTTGAATGTTCACTAACAGGGTACCCACTATTTGTACATGGCAATACTGAATGTTCACTAACAGGGTACACTTATTTGTACATGGATGTACTGAATGTTCACTAACAGGGGTACCCACATATATGTACATGGCGTACTGAATGTTCACAACAGGGTACCCACATAATGTACAATGGCATACTGAATGTTCACTAAAGGGTACCCACTTATTGTACATGGCATATCTGAATGTTCACTAAAAGGGTACCCACATTATTTGTACATGGCATACTGAATGTTCACTAACAGGGTACCACTTATGTACATGGCATCTGAATGGTCACTAACAGGGTACCCCACTTATTTGTACATGGTAGAATGTTCACTAACAGTGTACCACTATTATGTAACATGGCGTAGAATGTTCACCACGGTACCACATATTGTACATGGCCTAATGAAGTTACTAAAGGGTACCCACTTATTTGTACATGGCAACTGAATGTTCCTAACAGGGTACCCACAATTATGTACATGGCATACTGAATGTTCACTAATTAGGTTACCCACTTATTTGTACATGGCTATAATGAATGTTCAGTAACAGGGTACCCACTTATTATGTACATGGCATCTGAATGTTCATTAACAGGGGTACCCACATATTTGTACATGGCATCTGAGTTCATAACGGTACCCACTTATTTGTACATGGTTCTGAATGTTCACTAACAGGGTACTAACTTATTTGTACATGGTTGTACTGAATGTTCACTAACAGGGTACCCCATAATGTACATGGCGTACTGAATGTTCACCAACAGGGTACCCACATATATGTACATGGCATACTTGAATGTTTACTAAAGGGGTACCACTTATTAGTACATGGCATACTGATATGTTCACTAACAGGGTACCCAAATATATGACATGGCATACTGAATGTTCACTAATAGGTTACCCACATATTTGTACATGGCGTATAAATGTTCGTAACAGGGTACCCAAACATATGACATGGCATACTGAATGTTCATTAACAGGGTACCCACATATTTGTACAGGCATACTGAATGTTCAGACGGGTACCCACTTATTTGTACATGGCATTCTGAATGTTCACTAACAGAGGTACCCAAATATATGTACATGGACATACTGAATGTTCATAATAGGTTACCCACATATTGTACATGGCGTAATGAATGTTCAGTAACAGTGTACCCACATATGGACTGGCATTACTACTGAATGTTCACTAACTGGGTACCCACATATTTGTACATGGCATACTGAATGTTCTCTAAGGGTACCCGCTTATTTATACATGGTGTACTGAATGTTCACTAACAGGGTACCCACATATATGTACATGGCATACTGAATGTTCACCAACAGGGTACCCACATATATGTACATGGCATACTGAATGTTTACTAATAGGGTACCCACGTATATGACCATGGCATACTGAATGTTCACTAACAGGTTACCCACATATTTGTACA
>JAACNH010003856.1:0-26768 GCA_019447015.1 Hymenochirus boettgeri
GATATACCACCCACCAAATGCCGAAACAAATACCTATTACTACCTCAATTATAAATACCAACTACCAAAGCCGAACAAATACCTATATCTCTCTATGGAAATGACCGACCACCAATGCCTACAAACACCTATATACTCTCTAATACCTCCGCAAGGGGCGATGCAAATATTATATTCTGAGGAAAGATTCCTGCCCGAGTTCCTGCAATGCAAAAATCCCTTTGCGAGATTTAGTGCATGCGTGGGATCTTGGACAGGTAACTCTGCCAACTCACCCCTATTCAAATTTTGTCGGTGCGTAGTAGCATGCAGCACCTGTGCCTTGCTATTTCTGAGTATTTTGGCACACAGACCTCTGTGTAAAACCCACGCTAACCTATAATACTATTGGGAAGTATGTTAATACATTGTGGGAACGAGTGCTGGTAGGTTCCTCATTGCGAAATGTATCTCCCCCTTTTGTGTGTTCTATCCAGGACCGGGAGAGCTCTGGTGGGTCATTCTATTTATTGATCATGTTATTATATATACATTAAGTGAGTGAACATGCCATTGAGCATTCTCTAAGCACGACTGTATCATGTATTATTAGCAGTAGGCAAAATAATCACCTAGACCTCCTGAGTTCTCTAGGCCTAGTACCCATATCAATGTAGTGAATAGTTAAGGTGGCCATACACTTGGGATTTCCATCGCAATGTGCCGACGGATCACCAATGTGATCTGTCATGTGATCTGTCAGCACATTGCGATGGGAACCTGCACACATGGCAACTGACCGAATCCCCATTGGTGGGACTAACCGTCTTTGGTGGGCACTACGATCATTCGGGAAAAGCACATACACTAAACATAATGGGTAAATTGCGGTCATGAAACGACGGGATTTACCCATTATCGTTCATATGTATGGCCACCTTTAGAGGTAAGGTAATCTACCATTTAGGGCTAGGCTACACTAGGGCCATTATCGTTCATATTTATGGCCACCTTTAGGAGGTAAGGTATCTACCATCTTAGGGCTAGCTACACTAGGGCCATTATCGTTCATATGTATGGCCACCTTAGGAGGTGGTATCTACCATCTTAGGGCTAGGCCACAGGGCCATTATCGTTAATTTATGGCCACTTTAGGAGGTAGGTAATCTACCATCTTAGGGCTAGGCTACACTAGGGCCATTATCTTTCATATGTATGGCCACCTTTAGGAGGTAGGTATCTACCATCTTGGGCTAGGCTACACTAGGCCATTATCGTTCATATGTATGGCCACCCTTTAGGAGGTAGGTATCTACCATCTTAGGCTAGGCTACACTAGGGCCATTATCGTTCATATGTATGCCCCCTTTAGGAGTAAGGTATCTACCATCTAGGGCTAGGCTACACTAGGGCCATTATCGTTCATATGTATGGCCACCTTAGGAGGTAAGGTATCTACCATCTTAGGGCTAGGCTACACTAGCCATTATCGTTCATATGTATGGCCACCTTTAGGAGGTAAGGTATCTACCATCTTAGGGCTAGGCTACACTAGGCCATATCGTTCATAGTTGGCCACCTTAGAGGTAAGGTATCTACCATTTTAGGGCTAGGCTACACTAGGGCCATTATCGTTCATATGTTGGCCACCTTTAGGAGGTAAGGTATCTACCATCTAGGGCTAGGCTACACTAGGGCCATTATCGTTCATATGTATGGCCACCTTTAGGAGGTAAGGTATCTACCATCTTAGGGCTAGGCTACACTCGGCGATTATTATTAATTCGACCGTGCTTAAAAACGACACCAGTGTGGGCCAATCCCCAAGCGCAGTTCACAATATAAAATGGGAGGTAGGGTTGCTCTTGCAACCTCCCCATACAGTATCAGAGATTGCTCTTGAAGACTAAAAAAACCCTGAAGCTCAGTTTATTTTCTTTTAATGACCGTGTTTCAGCCTTAGAGAATGGTGATTCCTTCAGGGCTTTGTATCATTGGTAGTGCGCATTGTATGTTATGTCGGCGCATTGCGAATGTTTCTGTAACTGTTAACCACTTTAAAAAACGTTATTTGCAGAATCTGAGCTATGCAACCTGTAATTATCTAGCACTAGTTTCAACTACAACTATCACCATTTCCAATATTCTGATGACAGTGGTAGTGGAGGAGAATACATAAAAACATTGGAAAACTCTTCAGTATTTAATAAACTCCTGGGCAGCTAACATATCCCCCAGATGTGACGCCATAACACTTTCTCAATGCATCAGGAGTCCCCAAATTTCATGCGTAGAAAGTCGACAAAAAAGTCGTAAATGTTACGTAAAAATTTTAACATGCGTGCAGAAATGTATTAGTCGGGCAAAAAAACAGAAAAACTACGCAATACATAGCCTGAGAGTGTCAAAATGTTTTTCATTTCAATTACCCCTCTGGATTCCAGGGCTTGTGGCATTGGCTGGGTGCCAGAGAGTTTCCCAGCGAGACGCCACACGAAACGTTGGTGCCGCGTTGCCGTGTAACCATCAGTCCTGTAATTTCCCTGGTGGATTCATTGTAGCCTCAAAACTAATAGCATTATCGCTCAGCAGCAACAGGGGGGTAACGGCCCGTCATTGCGCTACCAATCGTTTGCTCGGTTGCAGAGTTCTCATAATCTTGTAATGTGGACTGTAACAGACAAACATCCCACGTTATTTGCCACCTGGTCCTTTAATCTGATATAGGATCAGCATGGTGAAAGGCTGGCCAGTATTTCCATTAGAAGCATGCTGCAGGCTATATTGGATTCAGTGTAGCCCCACATATTTAATGATCTGCTGCTTAGCCTAAAGCTAGGTGCACACTATACAATTTCTCCTCCTGACCAACTCTTTGAGGCTTTCAACCAGTCCACCAGAGGACGCGAACGATTGTGTGGTCCTAGAGGACCGCACAATCGGTTGTGATTTTCTGACCTGTCCAATCGTTCGTCCGTCCGATTTGGACGAAATGGTCGGCGATCTTCGCAGACGCAAAAAGCCACCATACAATAATTTGGCGACCGACCGAAACTGAAATGCCGATAGGTCGGATTATTACATCGTGTATACCTAGCTTTACAGCCTGTAGATTTCATATTTGAAGAGAGGCTGCCCAACCTGCAGCCCTTTAACCACGAGAGGGAATGCGGGAGTTGTAGTTTCTAAACATGGACTTCAGGTTGTACTGTCCTTTCATAGGTAGATTTGACAACCCTATTGGAATAACACAATCATTTAAAAACATAACTAAACTAATGTTTGGGAGTCCAGCCCTGCAAGCTGTATTTATTACTCCTAGATTCCTGTGCATCCAGCATTCACCCTTACATGGGACACTATTGAGAAACACATTTCACAAGCTGTGCTAAAACCAGGTTTACTTCATTATCCTCCCCCGCAGCCCTGCACCATGTTCTTTTCTATATGTGTAACTATTAAGGGGAATGTTGGAGCCAGACCTGTCAAATGCACGGATTAGTAATTCAGCAAACAGCTCCAGGGTAAAAGTAACAACCCCCATATTCATGGACTTTTTTGGGAACAGAGGCTCAAGGTTGTGATATGAATAAAACATGGGCAGCACAGTGGCTCAGTGGTTAGCAGAAATCCTGGGTTCGATTCCACCCTTGGACACATCTGCAAGGAGTTTGTATGTTCTCCCCTGGCTTGGTATTCCTCCGGGCACTTCCGTTACCCCACATCATAAAGACATACTGTGTGCACATAAAGTGATAGATTGTAACTCTTTGGGGCAGGTCCTGGTGTGAATTGAGTAAATAATTGTAAAGCGATGCGGATTATGTAGCGCTATATAAGAAATAAATACATACATGGAGGTAGTAGGAGGACCCCTGGAATAAAAACACAACTGAAGTATGCAGTTTAAATGCAATTACATGTCCCTGCTAATTCCATTCATTCAGTCTCCCCCCAGGCAGCAGATAACCTGGTAACCCTACTCAAACCTGTTATCCCATCTGCAGCTTCCTAATGCTTCCTGCCAGTGTAGGGGAAGGGTTAATAAGCATCATTGGGATCCCTGCCTGGCAGAGGAAGAGAATGGGTCTGTGTGGGGAAGGGGATTGATCCTTCCCTTCTCCCTTATGGCACAACACACACGCTCCCTCTCCTGCAGAGGTTCCTTTAAGAGAAGGGGGCAGTGGAAATCAGACTGTACATCTAATGCACCAACACATAAAGGAATGTAAGAATACCTGGAGATAGACAGCCCTGGGTTTCTCATAGACAGTCACTACCACCAGGAAATCAGGAAAAAGGTCTGAGAGTGATAAACACATTATACAACACACAGGCCTGGTCCAACACTTGCAGATGTAATCAGATTGCAATCATACAACCAGTCCAGGATATTACAATCAGATTGCAATCAATACAACACCAGCAGGTTATATACAATCAGATTGCAACAATACAACCAGCCAGGTTATATGCAATCATTTGCAATCAATACAAACCAGCCAGGTTATATCAATCAGATTGCAATCAATACAACCACCAGGATATATACATCAGATGCAATCAAACAACCAGCCAGGTTATATACAATCGAAATTGCAATCAATACAACACCAGCCAGGTTATATACAATCATTGCAATCAATACAACCAGCCAGGTTTAATTGCACCAGATTGCAATCAATACAACCACCAGGTTATATACAATCAGATTGCAATCAATACAACCAGCCAGGTATATACATCATACATTGCATCATACAACCAGCCAGGTTATACAAACATTGCAATCAATACAACCAGCCAGGTATATACAATCAGATGCAATCAATACAACCAGCCAGGTTATATCCAATCAGATTGCAACCATACAACCAGCCAGGTTATATACTCAACTGCAATCAATACAACCAGCCAGGTTATACTCAATCAGATTGCAATCAATACAACCAGCCAGTTATATCAATCAGATTGCAATCAATACAACCAGCCAGGTATATACAATCGATTGCAACAATACACACCAGTTATATACAATCACTAGCCAATCAATACAACCGCCAGGTTATATCAAAATATGCAATCAATACAACCAGCCAGGTTATATACAATCGATTGCAATCAATCAACCACCAGGTAATACAATCAGATCATCATACAACAGCCAGGTTATAATACAATCGGATTGCAATCAATCACCCCCAGTTATATACAATCGCTACAATCAATACAACCACCAGGTTATATACAATTGGACTGCAATCAATACAACCAGCCATTTATATACATCGGACTGCAATCAATACAACCACCAGGTTATATACAATTGGACTGCAATCATACAACCAGCCAGGTTATATTCAATCGGACTGCAACCAATACAAACCAGCCAGGTTATAACAAACGGATTGCAGTCAATACAACCAGCCAGGTTATACACAATCAGACTGCAATCATACAACCAGCCAGGTTTAACACATCAGACTGCAATCAATACAACCAGCCAGGTTATACACAATCAGACTGCAATCAATACAACCAGCCAGGTTATACACAATCAGACTGCAATCAATACAACCGCCAGGTTATCACATAAGACTGCAATCAATACAACCAGCCAGGTTATAACAATCATATGCAATCAATACAACCAGCCAGGTTATACACAATCAGACGCAATCAATACAACCAGCCAGGTTATATACAATCAGATTGCAATCAATACAACCAGCCAGGTTACACCCAAACAGATTGCAATTAATGCAGCCAGGTTACACACAATCAGATTGCAATCAATACAGCCATACACCATAACAGATTGCAATCAATGCAGCCAAGTTACACACAATCAGATTGCAATCAATGCAGCCAACCAGGTTTACACCAATCAGATTGCAATCATGCAGCCAGGTTACACACAATCAGATTGCAATCATAAGCCATACACCATAACAGATTGCAATCAATGCAGCCAGGTTACACAATCAGATTGCAATCATGCACCAGGATACACACAATCAGATTGCAATCGATACAGCCATACACATAACAGACTGCAATCAATGCAGCCAGGTTGCACACAATCAATTGCAATCAAGCAGCCAGGTTACAACACATCATATTGCAAAACAATGCAGCCAGGTTACACACAATCAGATGCAATCAATACAGCCATACACCATAACAGATTGACTCAATGCAGACAGATTACACACAATCAATTGCAATAAATCGCCAGGTTACACACAAACAGATTGCATCAATGCTGCCGAGTTACCACGCAATCAGATTGCAATCAATGCACCAGGCTACACACAATCGATTGCAATCAATACAGCCGGATACACGCAATCAGATTGCAATCAATGCAGCTAGGTTACAAGCAATCAGATTGCAATCAATGCAGCAGGTTACACACAATCAGATTGCAATCAATGCTGCCAGGTTACACGCAATCAGATTGCAATCAATGTAGCCAGGCTACACGCACAGATTGCAATCATACAGCCAGGTTACACGCAATCATTGCAATCAATGCAGCAGGTTACAAGCAATCAGATTGCATCAATGCAGCCAGGTTACACGATATCAAATTGCAATCATTGCAGCCAGGTTACACGCAATCAGATTGCAATCAATGCAGCCAGGTTACTGCTATCAGATTGCAATCAATGCAGCCAGGTTACATACATCAGATTGCAATCAATCTGCCAGTACATGGCAATCAGATTGCAATTAATGCAGCCAGATTACACGCATCAGATTAAATCATTGCAGCCAGGTTACATACAATGCAGATTGCAATCAATACAGCTAGGTTACGCACAATCAGATAAAATCATTGCACCCTGGTTCCATACAATCAGATTATTATTATATAATTGTGGATTTATATAGCGACACACATCTTCCATAGCGCTTCACATTACATGTTTGATTACATCAGGCCCTGTCCAGAAGAGCTTACAATCTAATTGCAATCAATGCAGTAGATTACAACACACTCAGATTGCAATCAATGTAGCCAGGTATATTATATGTCTACCCTGTTATTTTATGTTATTCTCTGCCTGACATCTCAGGGTTGTGTGCTGAACTACACCTCTTTCCTTGAGCTAGTCTGTGATTGGATTACAAGGACCTGGATCATTATCTCACTTTGACAGCTTGAGCTGTCTGCCCTGCAGTTGTAGTCAATCCTGACCATAGGGGGAAAAGTTAACCCTGGTTTACACTGCTATAGTCCACTTAGTTTGCCCATGTGGCTAAAAGGTAATTTTTACAGTAGTAATGATTCTATCTTGCTGACACACTTTGTACATCAATAGGCCAGTTAAGTAAGGGTGTTCCAGCAGGTAAGAGAAAGTGGAATTCACCCACCATGGGGGAGGGGGAGTTTATAGATTATTACTGGCATCTGGAGTTTTCTACCCATAGCCACAGCCAGCAGGGGCACTGTGTTATAGTCATATTATTGGATCTGCTTTAACCCCTTGGGGCACATGACACTGATGCATTTGTGTGTGACCTCCATGTTTGATTATAACTTGGTTTTTAGGACATTCTGGGAATTGTAGTTGAAGGTCACACACTTGCCCTTGTGATTCCATTCACATTTGTATGGAGGCCAGAAGGGTTCCATTGTAGCAGTGTGATGTTCATAGATAGTATCATAATAAAGGGGAAATAATATCCAGTTTTGTGCCTCTGGGTGGAGCTACAGTGCTGGTGGTTCCAGGTGTCTCCCCCTGCACACAAGCCCCTCTCTCCACCCTCCTGTCCTTTCCTTTCCTCCCCCAGTCTCCAGATGATGCCTCTCCTTGTGCTACTGCTGCTCCCTGCAGCCCCGATCCAGCACCTCTGCAGAGACAGGGAGGGAGGGAGTCTGGATCATTCCTGGTTACAATGTATCCAGTTTTAGGAAGGGATTTTGCATTGGGATCCTAAAGATTTCCTACAGTGTCCTCCTGTCTGGGAATTTTTTTTTCCTCCTCCAAATGGACCTCATGGACAGCGATTGCCAAAGGATTAACTGTTTATCTCCCTATTTCCTCTAAGGGATATTTTCATTTCGATTACCTATCGCATGCTGGACACTGGAGAGGAAATCTTTGCTCCAGTATTAGAGAATTATGTCCAGTCCCCTGGTGACTGGGTAAGTCAGATTTATTTCTATGTAAGATTCCAATAGATTTCCCTGCTGTTGGTCTATGGTTTAAACCCTTTCTGTCTCTCTTGGCAGATCAAGACCTTTGGGATCCTGTTCAGGGGGTCTGGGACCCTGGTGGATGAATGTCTCTTGGTGGATGGGGTGTTCCTCAATGAGGTCATGTTTCAGATGTATGACAGTAAAATTGTGTATGTATGTGTTGTGTGTTATATGCATATGTCTATTTTATTTTATATCCCCCTCCAATACGTTGCTGAAAGGAAAACTGTCCGTCATGCTAATTGGGTGGACTTAATAAGCAGTGATGATAGGGGGGGGTCTAGAGGTTGATGCCATGTTTCACAGGCGAGCGTTTTGTCTCAATGCCCATACACCCAGTTATCCTCTCACATATTTATCGTGATCTGGTTGTGCGTGACCGATTACTTGCCAGATTGTTGCTTTTTTTCCCCCTACAAACTACAACACCAGCATTCCCCTGGTAGCCTTCAGCTGTCAAGTGGGTGTGGGATTTTACTGCAAATGGACTAGCAGCGCTGTCCAAAGAGCTTACAGTCTAAAGCTGGGGGTACACCCATGCTATCATCGGTGCGTGTTACATGGGAGATTATTATAGATTAGCCCATCCACCACCCCCCCCCCCGTAGTGGGATGATTTGGGAGGCTGATATGGTTGTGGTGGTAACTGTCATGACTGATTCATGTTTAAATGATGGCTCATTGGCCGTTTCCATATAATGCATAAGCCCGATGATTGGGAGTCTGACGTATCAACATGAATTGGGCAACAGATCATCCATCATCAATTGATCATTGATCATCCATGTCTTTAGGTTGCAGAAAGAAACCCACACAGCACATGGAGAATACATGCTTCTTGCAGACCAGTGTCTCCCAACCCATTGCCTACCCAACATGGGATTCATATAAATAACCACAGAGTCCTTGTGTCATGCCAAGTTGGGGGGTCCGCTCTGTTTTTTATCCTAGTGCTAAAAGCTTTAAAGTGCAATAATGGAAAGTCTCTGCTCTACTGCTCATTACAGAACTGAATTGTCCTACAGTAACCAGGGCTGACTTATAGACCTTGCGACTGGGACTTTCAACCCATGATTGACATTGACAAACCTTTTGTGCTGTGAATGGAATCTGCCCTTGAATCTGAATGATCCCTGTATCTAGGCGACTACCACCTATTTAATCTCCCATAATGCATTTCTGTGAATTATTATTGATCTTGGGTTTGGTTTATAGTGACACAGAATGGCCATCTCAGTGGTTGGAGAACTCTGTTATGAAGGAAATAAAGCATTATGGGAGTCTTATCTAAGAAGCCATCATTCCATGTGCAGCAGAAGATAGGCTGCGGTGAAATAATAAGAAGTGTGGGCCTTTCCAGGCTGTGATGTCACAATCTCACTCTGGGTGTCACGTGTTGCACAATTACTTATAAACTACCTAGTGCTAGAGTCTATGTGTCTGCAGGGGCCATTGTTGGTGTGCAATGCTTTAAAATTGGTGTAGCACTAAGGCTGCTTGTGTTTTGTGTATCAAGTGGTGGAATAACATGGCATTGCGCCATAATGACACGGTGTCCGAATAAATTGGCTTGTTCTGCTGTTAGAGTTCTAGAGCTGAAAGGAATCCTTTATGTCACCATTAGATGGAAGAATGATATTATGGAATCTGCACTACATGTACTACCCCACGATGGCTTTCAGTGCCTGGAGGGGAAGTTAGCCAGCATGCGACTGGGCCTGGTTTGTTTGATTTATAATGCGAGATAGTGCTGGAGGTGGTTCCGTGGATTTAGTTACCTAATATTGAAAGACAGATACTTAGAGTTTGTTTATGGAGAAGTAAATGAGTCTTGGTAATCCGTTTTTCCCACAATGATACCGTGGTACACGCTCTGTATTGTATGACATGAGCATTGACCATAGATTGCCTAAAATGTACAGTTTTTTCTCATTTGAGTGTGTGCTCTATACCTGTGTAATATATTGGGGAGAGTTATGGAAAACCTTGTGGTTGCCCTTATCAACTGGAAGAAAGAAAGGGATTGAATACAAGGCGAGCTCATTGATTTGATTGGCTCATATTGCCTTGATAATCTGGTAGTTTACAAGTAGGTGGACATAACGGACTCCTGATTTACCATACAGCATGGACTACGCATGTCAATGAATAAACTCGCTGTACTACCATTTGTAGCTCACAAACATAATATTATATGTTAGCTTGGAACAATTAGTTGGTTTTACATGTGAATAAACTGTATTAAAAGATTTGTATGATAGAGTTGGATGTGCTATGTGTGGAATGGTGTAGTATTGTGATATAATGCTGTTTCTAGTGCAGGATTGTGTGTAATAATGTAATACTAAATGTGAAATAGTGTGCTATAACGGCTATAGTGTAGTATAGTGTGGTAGAAAAATGGATGTTATAGTGTGAATATTATGGTATAGTGTGATATAATTAGGGTATATTGTGTAATGGGTTATTAGTGTGAAATATGTGGTTTGTGTGCTACAATGGGAATAGTGTGGTATAGTGTATATTGGGATATTGGTAAATGGGTTAGGTGGTGATTAATTTGTTATGTGGTATAAGGGGTTGTCCTGTGATATTAATATGGTATGGTGTGGTTAAATGTGGGTATTGTTTAATAGATGGGTATCATGTAGACATGGGGTATGTATGATTATAATTGGTATAGTGTTGGTATAATGTGGTATAGGGTATGATATAATAGGTAATAGTGCGATAAGTAAATGTTTTGGTAGAATGGTGTATAATGTTGGTATAAGGGGTATAGTGTCTATATAATATAAAGTTTGGTAATGGTGAATAGTGTTGGTATAATAAGGTATAGTGGTTTAATGCAGTATAAGGGGTTAGTGTTTTAAATATTTGTGTTGGTTAATGCATTAAGGGGTATAGTGTGCTATATATATATATTTGTAAATGGTGACTATGGTTGGAATAGTGATGTAGTGTTGGTATATAAGGTATAGTGTGTTGTAATGCGGTTAAGAGGGTATAGTGTTTATATAATATATAATGTTTGATATGGTTGAAAATTAGTGTTGGTAAATGGTGAGTATGTGTATAAATAGTATAGTGTGTGTAATGCGTATAGGGTTAGTGTTTTATAATAATATATAGTGTTGGTATAATGGTGAATAGTGTGGTTATAATGGTGAGTAGTGTTGGTATAATGAGGTATAGTGTGTTGTAATGCGGTAAGGGTAAAGTGTTTATAATTATTATGGGTACAATGGTGATATTGTTTGGAAAATGTGAGTAGTGTTGGTAATAAGGTTAGTGGTGTTGTAATGCGGTATAAGGGTATAGTGTTTTATATAATATATGTGTTGGTATTATAGTTGAATAGTGTTGGTGTAATGGTGAATAGTGTTGGTATAATGGGGTAGTGTTGTATAGGGGTATAGTGTTGGTATAATGGGGTTGGTTTGGAATGGTTGTGATGGTATAATGGTGAATAGTGTTGGTATAATGGGGTGTGCTGTTCAGGTGGGTTTCTATTGATTCTTTTGTGCTCACTTAGTAAACACCAATGCTCTGCATTCATGTTTTCCATAGGAATAACGAATGGGTGTCGCTAATATCCGATGATAAGGCAGAAATCCATCTCCCTGGGTCCTGCTGTTTATCTCTTGTGTTGTTTATGCACTATAGACAGTAGACTAGACCTTCTCATTGCTGATGGAACTGGGGAACATAAATCATTTGCCAAACTGCCAGGGACCACCCATCCCCCACACTGACTGGACAGACATTCCCCACATGCCAGGGGATGACTTTTCAGATTCTCTCTAATTGGCTGGCCCAGGGTATTTTTGTTTTTGCCATGTCCACAACAGACAGATTGTTTTTTACTACCCGTGGTGACTCAGCCATTAATTAGGTTCACTCGGTTGGATTGGTCCTTTTGAATGTCTGGGGAATGTCATTTGTCTCCTAGAATTATCATTATAGACAGATATGTTTTGGAAATGTTACACCGGTCTGTGCTCCTCATGCACATCACAGCTGTAGTTTCCTTCCTGGTATAAATAGCACATGACTAGTCAGTGCCGAGTAGGATAAATATGATATTCTTATTATTATGGGCATAGGGTTGACAATGGGTCTTTTTAAAGGCACAGCACCTATGTTGGCTTTCCTTGCTATTCCTGCAGAAGGTGTCCTATTGGAAAGCCCTCTAGGGATCGATGGTTTTCTCCAGTGAAAGTGTGTAGTAGGTAGAGTTGAAGGAATGATGCTCGGGATGATTGGAGATCATATTGTTTTGTCCTGTGTGGAGTTGCACAGGGAGCAAATGTGTGGATTAGAGCTCAACCTCGTTTGGTAGATGGGTTGCACGTGTGACAAACACAGAGGGGTCTGTCATGGTAGGATGAACTGGTGTTTGTAATTTGAAGTATGGGTTCATGACTGGTCCATTTGTTTGTTGAGACGCAGTAGGGTGTGATCATTAGGGAGCAAAATGTTTTTGTCTATAGTCTGTCTGTTCTGTGGAGTAAACTTTGTAGACTTTGTATCAGATATTTTGGGTTGGTTTATAGATAGTAAAAGCTACATAGAGAAAATACCTCTAGCGAGTGGCCTTCTGTAGAAAGGATCCTTGGAAACCTCCTACTGCTGTTTAGTCCCAGCATGCCCCACTCTTTACTGTTCATTTTCTATGCGTTATGCGCAGTTTATTCCTTTAGTGGTAAATAGACAGCGAACAGCTATCATTTATTAGACATAAGAGGAGAAGACTTCTGGGTAATTTCTTGTTTCCATGGTAGCCTTTTTAAAAATCGTATAACCTTGGTGACATCAGGCGAATCGTGCTTTACAATAGGGCCTACGTTGTATAGTGATGGCTTAATAAGTGGAGAACAGTCTACAGCTGTCCTCTGGATCTGCATTTGGAGATGTGAATGCTGTAAGGCCTCATAGATGGTAGGGACTGTCCCTTAAGGGCATGAAATAAGGGAAGGAAATTTTTTACTTCAATAATATGCATAAGGAGAAGGGAGATCCAGCATTTACCTTTTCTATCTGACTCAATCCCAAGTCCATGACTATCCACTACAATCTATGACCATGCACTACTATCTATGACCATCCACTACCATCTATGACCACTACTATCTGTGGCCATTTACTACTATCCTTGAATATCCACGATTATCTAATGACTAGAGATGTTCGAAACTGAGTTTTGTTCTGTTTTCAAATTTTGTGGAAAGTTCGAGCTTCATTTTCGAAAATTGTCTACTTTCGATTTTCATAATCTACTTTCGATTTTCGATAAAAATAGAAAATTCCAAAAATCCGGGTTCCGTAAGTTTCGTTGGACTTTGAAACCCTCAGATTCGATTCGAAACAGGGTTCTATTCGAACCCACATTACATCTCTACTAATGCACATCCTCGGTTATCCACACTTTTCTGCCTATCCACCAATTTTCTGTCACTACACAATTTATTAAGCAAATGTAGATAGATGTATTATTGCATCATGTACAACAGATAGTAATAAATACATTGTATAATGGTATAACCAAGATGGTGACAAACTGGGTCTGAGTTATTGATGACCCTGTAGAATGATATTGCCTGCACAGAACAAGAAAAAAAAAGACCCGTAATACCTTTGTCTGTAGACCTAAAGAGGATGTTGCCTTGGCGACCTGGCACTGGCCACCTGTATCAGAGTCTGGTCTGGGGGAATGTAGAGAAAGTGTTTATGTGGAAACAAAGTGATAACTCACATCTTTTAAAGTATTAGGAGAAACACATCCCCCCATCGTACAGGATAAGGATAGGGCACAGTGATTTATTGAAAGTGTATAGAGAACAAGAAATCTTAATCAATTTACAAGAATAGGAGCAATTATCGGCCTAATTAAGGTTAATTTCCATATTTGTACTGGGCCTCTCCCATATGGTTCTGTATTTTGATTTATGGAACTTTTCCCAAGGGTCCAACTCTGTTTTTGTAGTAGAACATCTAGAAATGAAAGGAGTTGATTACAAAGAAACACACTTGTTTAATTCAGTTTTCCATATTAGAAACAATTTAAATAATCTTCAGGAATGTACCGGTAGATATCAATAGATATACAATAGATATTGTAGATATACAATAGAAGCATCTATGGGTTCTTGGTGTTTTTTTCTCTTAAAGTTGAGCTGGTTTTAATTTGTAAAAACTTTAAAAGGGTCCTGTGCTCACAAAATGTTCTTAGTAAATCATTATACTCACAACTGATCATTACCTCTGAAACCTGCGGAGTAATGGCTTTTGCTTAAACATAGTGTTCCTCAGAAAGACAACACAGATTTTGCATTCCCATTTATGTGATCCATTGCAATTCAGTTTAATATGTTTAAAAATGCACTGCTAATATTCTTACGCATGCTATCCGCCTGAACAGCTATCCGACTTCTGTCTACCATAGGAGATGTTTGTGATAAAGTCAACCTTGTTGTAAATCTTGCTGAGTACTCCTGGAATAAACTATTACAGTTCTGTTATAGCATCACATACTTGAAGTCCATCATCTGCATCAAATGCTCCACACTGTGTTTTTGATCTTTACAGATTATTGGGGATACAGTTGCTCCCATAGTTTTTACAGAAAATCAATTGCTGTACCTGTAAATAAACCTGCTGCAATCTTTGGCTTTGGCGTGGTTTTCTTATTGATATTATAATCTGATTTGAATTTAAGATTTAACCAGTTTAATAGTATATTCCCTGGATATAATTTGTTTTAGTTGCATAACCTGACGTATTTAAATAGCCATAAGGTGCAAGGTGCATTTCTACTTTTCAGAATTTTAAGAATTTTCAGATTGTGTGCATCTGAGGGTGTTTTGTATTTCAGTGGAAACTTATCACTAACACTGAACTAAGTGCAAACCTTGGCAGCGATTTCTTTAGCTTTTGAATAAATATAGAAATGTGCATTTGTTTGTGGCCTCCTGCCAGGAGCAGATGAAATGTCCATTATGAATGGCTTGTTCACTTTTAGACCCAACATTTGGCTTGGGTCCTTTCATTAGGAAATATGATCTTTCTATAGACAGCGATAATGACTGGAAAGGTTGGAGCTACATCTGCAGTCACCACCATCTATCTGTGGACAAATGCCTCGTCTCTCTGATAGAGTCTATTTTATTTACTATAATTATTATATATACTGCACATTATCTGTCTCATTTGAGGAAATCTTCACAATAGTATCTGTGATCATTACCATATTTTAAAAGGTTAGAACAGGCTACTAAAAAGGGTATATCTTGTGTATATTAGTGATCTGTCAGGATGAATTATATTCATCTATAATTCAATTATAATATTCAATTCTAATACAATTTATTCAAAGTAACCCCCCTCATTCCTGGGTTCTCTATACTCTCCATAAAGTCCTTCCCTGGTGTTTTCCCGCTTCCAGGACTTACCAGGCCAATGGTAAGATATACTTTGCAAGTAGTATTAGCCAGTCTGAAACAGTCCCAGAGTGGGGAGTGGCTAGACAGAGCAGACGTTGACAGCTCATTACAGACCTTGAGGTGACATAGGGATTTAATTACAACCCTGGCTACTTCAGGTTTGGGGGGGGTGTTACTTAGGGTATAATTGTCCTTCAAATTTATTTAGTAATAGTGTTGTCAAAATATCTCATGCACTAAAGAGAATATGCAAGTAATTCTTGGTGTAACTGTATAAATATTCTGAATCCAGTTTAGTAGTACAACAACCCCAAATCTTTAGCTCCAGGCCCAATCAGCAGCTCTCATAGGGTTAAAACTCCCCCACCACAAAATAAGAATCGTGGTGCACTGAAATGGTTAAAAATCACCATTGTGCATTTTTGCTTTTGTAAAACGAGATAAAATGAGAATCTGCTGGCACTGAAAGGGTTTAAAAACCTGCTAATATGTGGAGTAATGAAATTTTCTCTATGGAGCATGCTCAACTACTTGTAAAGAGTCTAGGGACCATCATAGAGGTCCCTGACCATTGAGGATTATGGTTTATGTTACCAGTAAAAACTTTTGCCAAACCAACTGCTGAGACACTAGGAATATAGAATTGTATTTCTTCAAGTACAATCAGTCCCATACAAATGGTCAAGTATCCGCAACGCCATTGGCTCTGACTTACCCAACTACATTTTTTATGATTTATAATTTGTATATCTTTAAACCTATTCCCTGATTATAGGTTAAGTTCAGCACAAATACATTTGCTTTCAAGAAAAGAAAGAGTATTTTCTCATTCCACTAACCCTACAATCCAGCAATTACCTGTATTTGAAGCACCGACTTCCTGTGTGATGGAGCTCCTAATAGTGTCATATTGTCCTGCCCCTTGACTCGGTCCCTGGGTCAGTCAGTTGCTTCGTAGAAGATCTGAGCATGTCTGACCCACCCAACAGTCATGAGGTTAAATATTATAGTTCGGGTATTTCAAGAAGTGGTACACCCTAGAACAAGGGTGGGCAACAATTTTACAAGGGGCCACTGAGAAACTTGGATTTGTGTAAAGGGCTGGTCAAATAGGTTCAACTTAAATGCAAAGCTGGATTTTATAATAGATTTAATTAATATACCTGGTTCATTGGATGATTTTTGATTATTAGTTGCAATTTTTAATGGAAGGTATGTAATACTTTAGATTCATTCATTAAATCAATTGATCGGGTCATCATTAAAAAAAAAAAAAAAGAAAAACATAATCAAATAAAATCAATTATCCAGCCTGAGACAATATATTAAGATTTTTGGGTCAGGTCTACTATTGGAGGGCAGTCAGGGGCAGTTCACTGGCCTTACATTGCCCATGTCTACCCTAGAAGAAAGGTCATTGGCAGAACTTGAAATGGCAGCTTACGTATACCATAGAATATCAATATTATTTTTAAGTTAGAATATGTAGGTTACGCAGCAATGTATCTGTATGTCCTGAGAAGTGTGAATTTAATATGGCTAAGGAGTAGGAGCTCGTGATTACTAGCTTGCAGGCAAACAGGTTGAAGGAGTAACTAGTTCTTGCATGTCCAGGCAAAAGTGTAATGAGCTGGTCAGTAATGGAAGACTGTGAGATGCCAGGACGAGACATATTAGCTGTACACACAGAACAATTTTATGCCCAACCACCGTTTACCACTAGCGAGCTGCTGACAGTTTGCAACAGTTCGGTCCACGATCGTGAGGCCGCACAACCGGCAGTAATTTTCTGACACGTCGATCTGGGCAAACAGGTTATTACATCATCAATGAAATTGCCACCGATTTCTTATTTTTTTTGGTTGGGCTTAAAAATCTGCTTGTGTGTACCCATCCTTAAAGTAATATGTACACTGATAAAATTACTTTGCCTTATTTCAACTATAAATGAATATATGTAACGCACCTTATTCTGATGTGTTTGTGTTGCTGCATGACTTCAATCCAGTACTTGTTTTGCTCAGGTTCAGTCCCCCACCCCCTTCCTGACTATCTGACTCTCTGTGGCGTAAGCATGCTCAGCAAATCCTATAAGGCAGCACTGGGAGAGGAAATTTCCCAACATTCAGTTCACGGAACAACAGTCACCATAGCTACACCAAAACTATTACATAACAATGCACTTGATTGATAGTGAAATGTAAGAAATTTAGACTGGATATCTAAAGAAATAGGGGACAGAGATTAACAAAAAAAAAGGTACATTGATAGTTGGGAAAATTATGTTTCCAGTAATGGGTAATTAAAAAAAAACACATTTCCCAGTGTACATATCCCTTAGATACGTTGTGTACCCTCCAACTGGCTATTTGTATCTCTCTGTGCTTATAGCTTTATTTATAAGAAAGGATATCACAAAATAGCGATAACCGAACCTTTACAATGTGGTTGGTTTTACGACTGCATCCGTATTTCACGTTGATGGTTGTATAATACGATACTGTGTGGTATTGTCCATAAAATGTACTGTGTGGCTGCCGTCTAAATCTACCATCCGGCCATAACATTCAAGGTTTGAGAATGGTCCAATATGAGAAGGGATTGGACTGTTTACTGTATTGATAGATTGTCACGTTAATGGGGGCTATGATTGGTCCCCAATCCCCATGTAGCAGGTTTGTACAATATTATAAATATAATTATTTGTCTACATCAATTGCACTTGCCAGTGGGTTTGTTAAGGGAAATGAGGGGGGTGAAGTCTACACACACCTACATAACATACAAACAACATCAACTACAACAACACACAAAGTCTACACAAAAAAAAAAAAAAGAAACAACAACACACAAACCCAAAAACACAAATATAAATACCGACCACCAAATGCCATACAAACACCTATATACTCTCTATGGTAAATACCGACCACCAAATGCCATACAAACACCTATATACTCTCTATCTTTCCATAGAGCGTATATAGGATTTGTGCGGCATTTGTAGTTGGTATTTAGCATTGAGCGTAAATAGGATTTGTTTGGCATTTGGTGGTTGGTATTTATACCATAGAGAGTATATAGGTTTTGTATGGCATTTGGTGGTTGGTATTTACCATAGAGAGTATATAGGTATTTGTATGCCATTTGGTGGTGGTATTATCATAGAGAGTATATAGGTATTTGTATGGCATTGGTGTTGGTATTTACCATATAGAGTATAGGTATTTGTTCGGCATTGGTGGTTGGTATTTCCATAGAGATGTATAGGTATTTGTTTGGCATTTGGTGGTTGGTATTACATAGAGAGTATATAGGTATTTGTATGGCATTTGGTGGTTTGTATTTATCATAGAGAGATATAGGTATTTGTATGGCATTTGGTGGTTGGTATTTACCATAGAGATATAGAGGTATTGTTCGGCAGTTGGTGGTGGTATTTAACATAAGAGTATATAGGTATTTGTATGCATTTGGTGGTGGTATTATCATAGAGATATATAGGTATTTGTATGGCATTTGGTGGTTGGTATTTATCATAGAGAGTATATAGGTATTTGTTGCATTGGTGGTTGGTTATTTACATAGAGAGATATAGGTATTTTATGCATTGGTGGTTGGATTTACATAGAGAATTAGGTTTGTATGGCATTTGGTGGTTGGTTATCATAGAAGTGGATATAGGATTTGTATCGGCATTTGGTGGTTGGTATTTTACCATAGAGAGTATATAGGTATTTGTTATGGCATTTGGTGGTTGGTATTTATCATAGGAGTATATAGGTTTTGTATGGCATTTGGTGTTGGTATTATCATAGAGAGTATATAGGTATTGTTTGGCATTTGGTGGTGGTATTTACCATAGAGAGTATATAGGTATTTGTTGGCATTTGGTGGGTGGTATTATCATAGAGGATATATGGTTTGTTGGCATTTGGGGTCGGTATTACCATAGAGAGTATCATAGGTATTTGTCGGCATTTGGTGGTTGGTATTCACCATAGAGAGTATATAGGTATTTGTATGGATTTGGTGGTTGGATATTTACCATAGGAGTATATAGGTATTTGATTGGCTTTGGGTGGTTGGTATTTACCATAGAGAGTATATAGGGATTTGTTTCGGCATTTGTGGTTGGTATTTACCATAGAGATATATAGGTATTTGTATGGCAGTTTGGTGGTTGGTATTTACCATAGAGAGTCTATAGGTATTTGTATCATGTGGTGGTTGTATTAACATAGGAGTATAAGGTATTGATGGCATTTGTGGTTGGTATTTACCATAGAGAGTATATAGGTATTTGTTCGGCATTGTGGTGTTGGTATTACCATAGAGAGTATATAGGTATTTGTATGGCATTTGTGGTGTGGTATTTTCCATAGGAGTATATAGGTATTTGTTGGCATTTGGTGGTTGGTATTACCATAGAGATATAGGTATTTGTTCGGCATTGGTGGTGTTGGTTATTTATCATAGAGAGTATATAGTATTTGTATTGGCATTTGGTGGTTGGTATTTACATAGAGAGTATATAGTATTGTATGGCCATTGTGGTGGTTGGTATTTATCCAATAGAGATATTATAGGTATTGTAGTCATTTGGTGGTGGTATTACGAGTGTAAAATAGGTATTGTTTGGCATTTGGTGGTTGGTATTTACTCTAGAGTGTATAGGTATTTGTTGGCATTTTGGTGGTTGGTATTTACATGAGAGTAAAGTATATAGGTATTTGTTTGGCATTTGGTGGTTTGGTATTTACCATAGAGAGTATAGTAGATATTTGTTGGGCATTTGGTGGTTGGTATTTACATAGAGAGTATTTATTTGGAGTGGTATAGTGAATGATTTGGCATTTGGTGGTTGGTATTTATCATAGAGGAGTATATAGGTATTTGTATGGCATTTTGGTGGTTGGTATTTATCATAGAGGTATAATAGGTATTTGTTATGGACATTTGGTGGTTGGTATTTACCATAGATAGAGAGTATATTTAGTGGGTTTAGTATTATAGTTTATATTTTAATTCGTCTTAAAATGTGTTTTTTGTTTCACCTTAAATAACTATTTATCAACAAACTATGAATGCAAGACGAGTTGTAATAAAACAGTTTTCCAAGTATTTTTCTCTTTCTGGTAGCTGTGTTAACTGTTTCTGTTAAAGTGGAGTAATGTTATGGAGGGACCCAGATGCCGAGACTAATGATCCTTTGTCCAAAAGAAACAGGATTCTGTTATTTACACCAATACGCCTGGCAGTCAATGTCATATTGACTGGATTTCCTGTGGCTATTAATCTGGAAAGAAAGTTGCCTTAAAACTTTATTAATTACCCCTCTATGCAGTTTAGTACTGTAGTCTTTGTATTCCAACATTATACCTTTAATTAGATCTATTGATTACCCAGCATCCTGCTACTATAAATATGATGTATAAGCAGGGCTTGGATGGCACAACGGATCCCATCGGGCTAGCCTCACTAAGCTGTATAATGTATGCAATGTGAACTGCTTTTCAGATGGCCATCCATTTTGGCACCATTTTGAATTTGGTCTGAGCATTTAGCAAATCTTTAAGTAGAAATACATTTGTTTCTGGCTTATAACTTAAAATTTTCCTGAATGAAACAATCCAGCTCTTGTCTTTCTATGCAATTTTTATTTAACAAAAATACAGCATTTTAAATGTAATGCTGTTTCCTAGTTGGAAAGGCCCATTTGGTCTGCCCACTCCCATGTTTTTATGGTCTGAGCACGCTCAGAGTAGGAGGGAAGTGAGAAGTGATACACATATAAAGTCAAGTGATATCTTGTTTGATCAGCTGTGTTTCTGGGCTGTAAATCGGGTACAAACGTCATTTAACTAAAGATTCCTTTAAAATAAGATTTTTTTGATCCATCATAGTTCGACTAATCAGGACAAGGTTCTAGGCCTAACAATCTACCTTTTGTTTCTTTTTTAAAAAAGGTGGGAGAGTTTTACCACCCTCAATGTCAGTAATTCCTGAACGTAGAATGTATTGACCCTATAAATCAAGGCCGATGTTTGATTGAAATACCCTTCAATCAGCATAGAGTACAAGGAATCACACAACACTGCCCTGATTTGTGAATTCTAAGTATCGCTCGTAGGGACTTACTAAACTCAGGCAGCCTGTGATTTCTTTGTTGTCACAGTTCTGTGTAATCAGTCGCTGTCTGTCTGAGATTAAGAGGCGGCATGGCTGGCATGGATTGCAAGGCAGCTTTAATTAGTAAGATGGATCCCAGCTTGGTTAGGGACAATTGTGACCCGCCATGCACATTAGAATGAAGGTATTTAACCATTTTAACTAACTCATCTCATAAATACAATCAAATAATGTAGGCATTGAATCTATTTAAAGGGACATGGTCCTAAATAATAACTTACTTAATGAATAGTCACTGTGAATGCAATAAAAATAGTTTCTGCCATTTCGGTACCGGTCTATTAAAACAGCTGATCACCATTATACAATAAAGATAGTTCTGCCGCGGTTCGGTACGGTCTATAAACAGTTTTGCGAGTATCCAATAACGATCGTTCTGTCGGTTCTGGTACTGGCCTATTAAACAGCTGATCACCTTATACAATAAAAGAGTTCTGGCGGTTCGGTACTGGTCATTAAACAGCTGATTGCGAGTATCCAATAAGATAGTTTCTGCCGGTTTGGGACCGGTCTATTAACAGCTGATGCGAGTATACCAATAAAGATAGTTCTGCGGTTCGGTACCGGTCAATTAAACAGCTGATTGCGAGTATCCAATAAAGATAGTTCTGCTGGTTTGATACCGGTCTATTAAACAGTTGATTGCGAGTATCCAATAAAGTAGTTTCTCCCGGTTCGGTACCGTCCATTAAACAGTGATGCGAGTATCCAATAAAGATAGTTCTTCCGGTTGGTACGTCTATTAAACAGCTGATTGCGAGTATTCAATAAAGATAGTTCTGCCGGTTCGGTAACCGTCAATTAACAGCTGATTGCGAGTATCCAATAAAGATAGTTCTGCGGATTTGGGTACCGTCTATTAAACAACTGATTGGAATATCCAATAAAGATAGTTCTGGCGGTTCGGTACGGTCTATTAAACAGCTGATTGCGAGTATCCAAAAAGATAGTTCTGGCCGGTCGTACGGTCATAAAACACGATTGCGATACCAATAAGATATTCTGACCGGTTCGGTACCGGTCAATTAACGTGATTGCGAGTATCCAATAAAGATAGTTTCTGCGGTTCGGGTACGGTCAATTAAACAGCTGATTGCAAATATCCAATAAGATAGTTCTGCCGGTCGGTACCGGTCTATTAAACAGCTGATTCTGAATATCCAATAAGATAGTTCTGCCGGTGAGGTACGGTATATTAAACAGCTGATTGCGAGTATCCAATAAAGATAGTCTGCCGGTTCGGTACCGGTCATTAACAGCTGATTGCGAGTATATCCAATAAAGATAGTTCTGCCGGTTCGGTACCGGTAATAATAAACAGCTGATTGCGAATATCCAATAAAGATAGTTCTGCCGTTCGGTACGGTTATATTAAACAGCTGATTGCGAGTATCCAATAAAGATAGTTCTGCCGGTTCGGTACCGCGTCTATTAAACAGCTGATTGCGAGTATCCATAAAGATAGTTCTGCCGTTCGGTACCGGTCTATTAACAGCTGATTGCGATATCCAATAAAGATGTTCTGCCGGTTCGGTACGTGTATATTAAACAGCTGATTGCGAGTATCCAAAAAGATAGTTCTGCGCGTTCGGTACCGGTCTATTAAACAGCTGATTGCGATATCCAATAAATAGTTCGGCCGGTTCGGTACCGGTACTATTAAACAGCTGATTGCGCAGTATCCATAAAGATAGTTCTGCGAGTTCGGATCAGGTCTATTAAACAGCTGATGCGTAGTATCCAAAAAGATAGTTCTGCTGGTTCGTACCGGTCTATTAAAACAGCTGATTGCTGAGTATCCAATAAAAGATAGTTCTGCGGCGGTGGTATCGGTCTATTAAACAGCTGATGCGAGTATCCAATAAAGATAGTTCTGGCGGTCAGTACCGGTCTATTAAAACTGATTTGAATATCCAATAAAGATAGTTCTCGGTCGGGACCGGTTATTAAACAGCTGATTGTGAATATCCAATAAAGATAGTTCGCCGTTCGGTACCGGTCAATTAAACAGTGATTGCGAGTATCCAATAAGATAGTTTCTGCCGTTCGGGTACCGGTCTATAAACAAGCTGATTGCAGTATCCATAAAGATAGTTTGCGGTGCGTCGGTACCGGTCCATTAAACAGCTGATTGGAGTATCCAATAAGATAGTTCTGCCGGTTCGGTACCGGTCTATAACAGACTGATTGCGATATCCAATAAAGATAGTTTGCCGTTGTTACCGGTCAATTAAACAGCTGATTGCGATATCCAATAAAGATAGTTTCTGCCGGTTCGGTACCGTCAATTAAACAGCTGATTGGAAGTATCCAATAAAGATAGTTCTGCCGGTTCGGTACGGTCATATTAAACAGCTGATTGCGTATCCAATAAGATAGTTCTGCCGTTCGGGTACCGGTCTATTAAAAGCTATTGCGATATCCAAAAAGGATAGTTTGCTGCCGGTTCGGTACCGGTCATTAAAACAGATGATTGCGAGTATCCAATAAAGATAGTTCTGCCGGTTCGGTACGCGCTATTAAACAAGCTGATTGCGAGTATTCAATTAAGATAGTTCTGCCGTTCGGTTACCGGTCTATTAACAGCTGATTGCGAATATCCAATAAAGATAGTTTTGCCGTTTCGATGGTTACCGGTCTCTATTACCAAGTGATTCAGAAGTATCCAATAAAGATAGTTTCTGGCTGGTACCGGTCTATTAAACAGCGATTCTGATATCCAATAAAGATAGTTCTGCCGGTTTCAGTACGGTCTATTAAACAGCTGATTGGATATCCAATAAAGATAGTTCTGCCATGTTCGTAACCGGTCTATTAAAACAGACTGATTGCTGAGTATCCATAAAAGATAGTTCTGCAGTTGGTTACGTCTATTAAACAGATGATTGCTGAATATCCAATAAAGATAGTCTGCCAGTTCGGTACCGGTCTATTAAACAGCTGATGCGAGTATCCAATAAGATAGTTTCTGCCCAGTTCGGTACCGGTCTATTAAAAGTATTGCAATCCAATATTGATTCGTACGTCTATAACAGCTGATGCGATATCAATAAAGATAGTTCTGCGGTTCGTATTACGGTCTTAACAGCTGATGCGAGTATCCAATAAAGATAGTTCTGCCGGTTCGGTACGGTCTATTAAACAGCTGATTGCGGATATGCCAAAAAGATCAGTTTGAACGGTTCGGTACCGGTTTATAAACAGTGATTGCGCAGTATTCAATAAGTAGTTCTGCCGGTTCGGATCCGGTCTATTAAACAGCTGATTGCGAGTATTCCAATAAAGATAGTTCTGCGTCTTGGTAACGGTCATATAAACAGCTGATTGCGAATATCGCAATAAAGTATAGTTCTGCTCCGTTCGGTACCGGTCTATTTAAACACGCTGATTGCGAGTATCAATAAAGATAGTTCGTGCGGTTTCGGTACCGGTCTATTAAACAGCTTGATTTGAAGTATCCAATAAAGATAGTTCTGCCGGTCGGTAACGGTCTATTTAACAGCTGATGCGAATGTCCAATAAAAAAGTTTCTGCCCATTGGTCGGTAGGTCATTAAACAGCTGATGCGAGTATCCAATAAAGATAGTTCTGCCAGTTCGGTACGGTCTATTAAACAGCTGGATTGGTTCGAATAGTATCCAAAAAGATAGTCTGCCAGTTCGGTACCGGTCTATTAAACCAGCTGATGCGAAGTACCAATAAAGTAGTTTGCAGTCGTTTACCGGTCTATTAAACAGTGATTGCGAAATACCAATAAGAGATAGTTGCCGGTTCGGTACCGGTCTATTAAACAGCGATTGCGGAATATCCATAAAGATAGTTCTGCCGTTCGGTACGGTCTATTAAACAGCTGATTGCGGTATCCAATAAAGATAGTTCTGCGTCGGTACCGGTCTATTAACAAGCTGATTGCGCGATATCCAATAAGATAGTTCTGGGTTCGGTACGGTTATTAAACAGCTGATTGCGAGATCCAAATAAAGATAGTTCTGCCGGTTCGGGATCGGTCTATTAACAGCTGATTGCGAGTATCCAATTAAGATAGTTTGCCGGTCGGTACCGGTCTATGAAACAGCTGATTGCGCGAGTATCCAATAAAGATAGTTATGCCGGTTCGGTACGGTATATTAAACAGCTGATGCGAGTATCAATAAAGATAGTCTGGCGGTTAGTACGGTCTCATTAAACAGACTGATTCTGAAATAATAAAGATAGTTCTGCCAGTGTCGGTACCGGTCTATTAAACAGATGATTGCGAATATCAATAAAGATAGTTTGCCAGTTCGGTACCGGTCTATTAAAAGCTGATGCGAGTATCACAATAAAGATAGTTCTGCAGTCAGTTCGGTACCGGTCTTCTATTAAAAGTGATCGAATATCCATAAAGATAGTCTGCCAGTCGTACGGTCTATTAAACAGCTGATGCGAGATCCAATAAAGATAGTTCGCAGTTCGGTAACGGTCTATTAAACCTGATTGAGAATCCCATATAAAGATAGTTTTGCCAGTCGTGTTGGTACCGGTCATTAAACAGCTGATTGCGAATATCCAATAAAGATAGTTCTGCCAGTTCGGTACCGGTCTATTAAACAGCTGATTGCGAGTCCAATAAAGATAGTTATGCCAGTTGGTACCGTCTATTAAACAGCTGATTGCGAGTGAGTCACAATAAAGTGTTTCTGCCGTTAGGTATCGGTCATTCAACAGTGATGGCGAGTATCTATAAAGATAGTTCTGCAGGTTCGGTAACGGTATATTAAAAGCTGCAATTGAGATACAACACTACAAGATAGGTTAGCCAAGTTCGGTATCCGGTCTATTAAAACAGCTGATTGGGAGTATCCAATAAAGATAGTTCGGCCGGTTCGGATAGGTCATAAACAACTGATTGCGAATACAATAAGGATAGTTCTGCGGTTCGGTAATGGTCTATTAAACAGCTGATT
>JAACNH010003857.1:0-26767 GCA_019447015.1 Hymenochirus boettgeri
GCGCATGTATGGGATCTTGGAGCAGCCGCCCCAGGGGACCTATGTATGTGTCAGGTGTGAGTGGGTTGCCATTTGGAATCTGAGGTACAGAGTCTAAGGGGTAAACTTGCAGCATTGCAGGACTTGGCAAACCTGGGGGAAATGCAGGTACTGGCAGGGGCCAGTAAACTGGTGGGGGTGAGATGGGGCAGATAAGGTGGAGAAGGAAGATAGATTTGTAAGGGTCACCAGGGGAAGGAGGGGAGGAAGGATAGGGGGGCTTTTCCCAGCTGGTGATCCCAACAGATTTGCCATTTTAGGTGAAGATGTGGAGGACGATGGCTCGGAAGCAGCATGTATGGAGCGGGCTTTCCCTTGAGCACCCAGGGGACGGCCATCTCCAATACAAGGGAGGGAGAACTGGGGGCTAGGAAGGATAGACAGGTGGTAGTGGTAGGAGATTATTATTAGAAGGGTAGATAGGGTAATCTGTCGCCAGGAACCTGCATGCCGAACAGTGTGTTGTCTGCCTGGTGCTAGGGTTCGACATGTGGTGGATCGTGTAGACAGATATTGGGTGGGGCTGGGAGTGACCCGGCGGTCTTGGTTCACATTGGTGCCAATGACAAAGTTAGAGGTGGAGGTGAGGTCTCTAAAAATGATTTCCGAGAATTAGGGGCCAAGTTAAAAGCAAGGACCTCAGGGTAGTGATTTCAGAAATACTACCGCAGCCACGTGCTACGCTAGGGAGGCAACGGGAGCTCAGGAGTATAAATGCGTGGCTAAGAGAGTGGTGTAAGGAGATGGGGTTTGGGTTTTTAGAGAACTGGGCTGACTTTTCTGTTGGCTACAGGCTCTTTAGTAGTGACGGATTGCACCTCAATGGTGGTGGGTGCAACTGTTTTGGGGGAGAAGATGGCTAGGGGGTTGGAGGAGATTTAAACTAGGTATGGGGGGGGAGGGAAGTTTAACTACACAGGGGTAGATAGAGAAGTTAGGGATCGGGGCTAGTAACACAACGGAGGGAGGAGAAGGAGGGGGGGGGGAGCATAGAGGATAAGGAGGCATGTACGACCATGTATGGAAGTAAATCAATTGATAATCTAAAAGTATGTTTACAAATGCAAGGAGTCTGGCTGGAAAAAACCGGCGAACTTGAAATAATAGCGTTAAAGGAAAGGTATGATGTAATTGGATAGCAGAATCATGGCTTAATGATTCACACGACTGGACAGTAAAATTGAAGGGTACTCCTTATTTAGACATGACCGAGTTAATAAGAAAGGAGGAGGAGTATGTATGTATGTTAAACAGGAATTGAAGCCAAATTTAAAAGATGGAATAGATGGGGGGAGCAAACGATGCGGCAGAACATTATGGGTGGAACTGTGTACAGGAAGCAAGAAGGTAGGTAAATAATTGTTGGAGTGTGTTATAAGCCGCCAAATGCCGGGGAAGAGGTGGAAATGAATCTCCATATGCAGTTGGCGAAGGCTGCTGTATGGGGCATGTTTGGTTATGGGGGATTTAACTACCCTGAAATAGATTGGAGTAATGGAACTGCCAGCACCTCAAAAGGTATAAAGTTCTTAAATTTCCTATATGAGCATTTTCTTTCACAGATGGTAGAAGTTCCTACTAGAAAGAATGCGTTGTTGGATCTGGTGATATCTAATAACCCAGAGCTCATTTGGAGATGAAGGTAATGGGAAGCTTAGGGAATAGTGACCATGATATAGTGTCATTTAATATAGGTTGCAGAAAACTAAAGTGCACTGGCTTAACAAAAACTTTTACTTTAGGAAGCTAATTTTATGCTTTTAAAGGAATCGCTCCTGCTCATAGACTGGGGGGAACTGTTTCTAGGTAAAGATACTGAGCAGATGTGGACCACTTTTAAAGGGATATTAAACTATAACATTTCCAAATCGGTACCTTTAGGAAACAAGTGTAAAAAAATTAGGTCCACTCTGCATGGCTTAATGCTCAGGTAAAAAGGGAAATGGAAAAAAAAGAAAAGGGCTTTTAAAATTTTGAAAGCAGAAGGCACAGAACAGGTACAGGGACTTCAAAAGTTGTAATAAAGAGTGCAAGAAAGCAATTAAAACTAGCTAAAATGAAAATGAAACACGGATTGCCGAACAAAGCAAGTCCAACCCAAGATGTTTTTTAAGTATATAAATGGTAAAAAAATGAGGACTGAGAATGTGGGACCATTAAATAATGGAGCTGAGGTGGTTGTAGAGGATGCCGAAAAGGCTATCGCTAAACCGTTTTTTTACATCGGTTTTTACTGTTGAGAATCCTACAGTAGGGATTTAACAATGTGCAGGGAGGAAATGAAGAGTCTTCACATTGGATAACAGAGGATATGGTACGGAATCAATAGACAAGTTAATATCAATAAAGCGCCAGGACCAGATGATTGCATCCTAGGATTTTAAAGAGCTTGTTCAGTTCTAGCAAGACCACTGTGTTCATCTTTTCAGATTCGCTTTTGTCTGGGGATGTGCCGCTGGATTGGAAAAAAGCCAATGTAATACCAATATTCAAAAAAGGTAGTCGTTCACAGCCTTGGTAACTATAGACCTGGAAGCCTAACATCAGTGGTAGGGAAGGTGATGGAAACTTGTAAGGGATCATATCCTTGACTTTGTCTCCAGAGATCATCTTATAGTAGTAGTCAGCATGGATTTATGAGAAATAGATCATGCCAGACAAATTTAATTGGTTTTTATGAGAAGTGAGTAAGAAGTTAGATTCAGGCACAGTGTGGATGTGGTATATTTGGATTTTGCAAAAGCCTTGATACGGTGCCACATAGGCGACTAATGTATAAACTGAGGACTGTTGGCCTTGAAGAAAACATTTGTTCATGGATAGAGAACTGGTTATGGACCGCAAACAGAGAGTGGTGGTTAAGGAGCTACATCCTGTGGGCTAAAGTTCTAAGCGGAGTTCCTCAGGGTTCTGTACTGGGGCCGCTTCTGTTTAATCTGTTTATAAATGGACTTAGAAGGGGGCATTGAGAGCAAGGGTCTTGTGTTTGCTGATGACACTAAATTATGCAGAGCTTGGAAACTTCCAATGATGTGCAAGTGCTGCAAGCAGACCTAGATAGATATCAAAATGGGCAGCAGAATGGCAGATGAGATTCAATGTTGACAAATGTAAGGTGATGCATTTGGGATTTAATAATCCCTGTGCCACTACACCATAAATAACTCTGTGTTAAGTGCATCTGAAAGGAAAAAGATTGGGGGTTCTGGTAGATAACAGACTTAGCTGTAGCAAACAATGCAGGTAGCAACAGCTAGGCTAGCAAGATATTGTCTTGTATAAAGAGGGGAATGGAATCAAGAGAGAAAAATATTATTCTCCCTCTTACAAGGCACTGGTAAGGCCACCTTTGGAATATGCGGTGCAGTTTTGGAATCCCATAACAAAAGGGAACATCTTGGAAATTGAGGCAGTTCAGAGAAGGGCCAACTAAATTAATAAGGGGAATGGAGGGGCTTGAATATGCAGGCAGATAGACAAGTTAGGGTTTACATTGGAGAAGCGGCGGTTGCCTTATACAAATATATTAATGGCCCATACAGTGAACTCTCTGGTGCATTGTTCACTAAAGGTCATATCAGAGGACTCGTGGACACCTTTAAGGTTGGAAGAAAAGAAGTTTCATCTTCAAGTTAGAGAGGTTTCTTTAAGTGAGAACGGTGAAACTGTGGAACTGTCTTCCAGCAGAGGTGGTAATGGCAAGTTCATTGAATAACTTTAAAAAAGGCCTGGATAAGTTCTAAAACAAAAAAATTTGAGAATTACTGGTATAATGCAATAGATCTGGTTGATCCAGGGATACTTCCGATTGCCGTTGGAGTCAGGAAGGAATTTTTTCCCCCTTTTTTAGTGGGTTTTTTGCCTTTCTCGGATCAACTGTTAGGTGTAGGTTAAAAAAAAAAAAAAAAAAGGGAATAGGTTGGACTTGATGGACGAATGTCTTTATTCAACCTTAATTACTATGTTACTATGGTTACTATGTTACATGCCGTTAGGGAACAATTGTAAAAAAAATGAGGTCCTCTCCTGCCTGGCTTAATGCCCAGTTAAGTAAAAAATGGAAAAAAGAAAAAGGCTTTTAAAATTTGAAATCGGTCGGAACAGAACAGGCTACAGGGAGTATAAAAGTTGTAATAAAGAGTGCAAGAAAGCAATTAAACTAACTAAAATAGAAAATGAAAAATGTTTTTTAAATATATCAATAGAAAAAAGATGAGGACTGAGATGTGGGACTATTAAATAATGGGGCTGAGGTGGTTTACGAGGATGCCAAGAAGGCTAATGTGCTAAACCATTTTTCCCTCGGTATTCACTATAGAGAATCCTAGTTCTTATAGTAGGGCTGAAATAATATGAAGGGTATAAATAAGGAATATTCACTCTGGCTGACAGAGGATATGGTATGAAAACAATTGGACAAAATTAATATCAATAAAGCCCCAGGACCGGATGGAATACATCCTCGGATTTTAAGAGAGGTTAGTCCAGTTTTATCTAGACCACTGTTTCTTATAGTTTTAAATTCTTTTGTTGGTGATGTGCCGCTGGTATGGAAAAAAGCCAATGTAATACTTTACATAAAAATATTTTTTTGCTGCACCAGCGCACGGACGTGTTTCCCAGACCATCTCCCAGGTCCCAGAGGCCTGCAAATTTTCAGAAAGTTCATTTGAAGTTTAAATCCAAACTATTTACCTACCATTGACTTTAATGGTTCCGTTTTCGAACTTTAGAATTTTTTTAGAAGTTCGAAAACTTTATGAAGCTCGGCCATCTCTATTTTTAAATGACTTAGAAGGGGGCATTAAGAGCTAAGTCTCCGTCTTTGATGATGACACTAAACTATGTAGACCTTGAAAACTTCAAATGATGTGCAATTGCTGCAAGCAGACCTAGATAGATTATCAAAATGGGCAGCAGAATGGCAGGTGGGATTCAATGTTGATTAATGTAAGGTGATGCATTTGGGGTTTAACAATCCTTGTGCCACATACCCAATAAATAACTCTTGTGTAAAGTGAATCTAGAAAACAAACTTAGCTGTAGCAAACAATGCCAGACAGCAACAGCTAGAGCTAGCAAGATATTGTCTTGTATAATGAGGGGAATAGATTCAAGAGAAAAAAAATATTATTCTCCCTCTTTACAAGGCACTGGTACAAGGCCTCATTTGGAATATGCGGTGCAGTTTTGGAATCCCATATACAAAAGGGACATCTAGGAAATGGAAGCAGTTCAGAAAAGGGCAACTAAAATAGTAAAGGGAATGGAGGGGCTATGATCCCTTATATAATAACAAATATATTAATGGGCCATAAATCAACTTCAGGTTAGGAAAGGGTCCTTTACAGTGAGAATGGTGAAACTGTGGAACTGTATTTTAGCAGATGTGGTAATGGCAGGTTTATTGAATAGCTTTAAAAGTGGGCCAGATAAGTTTCAAAAATGAAAAAAATATTGAGAATTACTGGTACTGGTATTAATACACATAATGCAGTTCTGGTTGATCCAGGGATACTTTCTGATTGCCGTTTGGAGTCAGAAATTGGGGGGATTTCTGACTCCAAACGGCAATCAGAAAGTATCCCGGATCAACCAGAACTGCATTATGTGTATTAATACCAGTACCAGTAATTCTCAATATTTTTTTCATTTTTGAAACTTATCTGGCCCACTTTTAAAGCTATTCAATAAACTGCCATTACCACATCTGCTAAAATACAGTTCCACAGTTTCACCGTTCTCACTGTAAAGGACCCTTTCCTAACCTGAAGTTGATTTATGGCCCATTAATATATTTGTTATTAATAAGGGATCATAGCCCCTCCATTCCCTTTACTATTTTAGTTGCCCTTTTCTGAACTGCTTCCATTTCCAAGATGTTCCCTTTTGTATATGGGATTCCAAAACTGCACCGCATATTCCAAATGAGGCCTTGTACCAGTGCCTTGTAAAGAGGGAGAATAATATTTTTTTCTCTTGAATCTATTCCCCTCATTTACAAGACAATATCTTGCTAGCTCTAGCTGTTGCTGTCTGGCATTGTTTGCTACAGCTAAGTTTGTTTTCTAGATTCACTTAACACAATAGTTATATATCGTGTATGTGGCACAAGCATTGTTAAACCCCAAATGCATCACCTTACATTAATCAACATTGAATCCCATCTGCCATTCTGCTACCCATTTGATAATCTATCTAGGTCTGCTTGCAGCAATTGCACATCATTTGAAGTTTTCAAGGTCTACATAGTTTAGTGTCATCATCAAAGACGGAGACTTAGCTCTTAATGCCCCCTTCTAAGTCATTTAAAATAGAGATGGCCGAGCTTCATAGTTTTCGAACTTCTAAAAAAATTCTAAAGTTCGAAAACGGAACCTTAAAGTCAATGGTAGGTAAATAGTTTGGAAACTTCAAATGAACTTTCTGAAAATATTGCAGGCCTCTGGGACCTGGGAGATGGTCTGGGAAACACGTCCGTGTGCGCTGGTAGCAGCAAAAAAAATATTTTTAATGTAAAGTATTACATTGGCTTTTTTCCAATCCAGCGGCACATCACCAGACAAAAGAGAATTTAAAACTATAAGAAAACAGTGGTCTAGATAAACTGGACTAAACTCTTAAAATCCGAGGATGTATTCCATCCGGTCCTGGGGCTTTATTGATATTAATTTTTGTCCAATTGTTTTCATACCATATCCTCTGTCAGCCAGAGTGAATATTCCTTATTTATACCCTTCATATTATTTCAGCCCTACTATAAGAACTAGGATTCTCATAGTGAATACCGAGGGGAAAAATGGTTTAGCACATTAGCTTCTTGGCATCCTCGATAACCACCTCAGCCCCATTATTTAATAGTCCACATTCTCAGTCCTCATCTTTTTCTATTGAGATATTTAAAAAACATTTTTTCATTTTCTATTTTAGTTAGTTTAATTGCTTTCTTGCACTCTTTATTAAACTTTTATACTCCCTGTAAGCCTGTTCTGTTCCGACCGATTTCAAAATTTTAAAAGCCTTTTTCTTTTTTTCCATTTTTTACTTAACTGGGCATTAAGCCAGGCAGGAGAGGACCTCATTTTTTTACAATTGTTCCCTAACGGCATGTAGTAACATAGTAACATAGTAACATAGTAATTAGGTTGAATAAAGACATTCGTCCATCAAGTCCACATATTCCCTTTTTTTTTTTTTTTAACCCTACCTAACAGTTGATCCAGAGGAAGGCAAAAAACCCCAGCTAAAAAAGGGGGGAAAAATCCTTCCTGACTCCAAACGGCAATCGGAAAGTATCCCTGGATCAACCAGATCTTATGCATTAATACCAGTAATTCTCAATATTTTTTAGTTTTAGAAACTTATCCAGGCCTTTTTTAAAGTTATTCAATGAACTTGCCATTACCACCTCTGCTGGAAGCAGTTCCACAGTTTCACCGTTCTCACTGTAAAGAAACCTCTCTAACTTGAAGATGAAACTTCTTTCTTCCAACCTTAAAGGTGTCCACGAGTCCTCTGATATGACCTATTAGTGAACAATGCACCAGAGAGTTCACTGTATGGGCCATTAATATATTGTATAAGGCAACCGCCGCTTCTCCAATGTAAACAGCCCTAACTTGTCTAATCTGCCTGCATATTCAAGCCCCTTCCATCCTCTTAATTTAATTTTGCCCTTCTCTGAACTGCCTCAATTTCCAAGATGTCCCTTTTGTATATGGGATTCCAAAACTGCACCGCATATTCCAAATGTGGCCTTACCAGTGCCTTTGTAAGAGGAGAATAATATTTTTCTCTCTTGATTCCATTCCCCTCTTTATACAAGACAAATCTTGCTAGCTCTAGTTTGCTACCTGGCATTGTTTGCTACAGCTAAGTCTGTTATCTACCAGAACCCCCAATCTTTTCCATTTCGATGCACTTAACACAGAGTTATTTATGGTGTAGTGGGCACAGGGATTATTAAATCCCAAATGCATCACTTACATTTGTCAACATTGAATCTCATCTGCCATTCTGCTGCCCATTTTGATAATCTATAGGTCTGCTTGCAGCACTGCACATCATTGGAAGTTTCAAAGCTCTGCATAATTAGTGTCATCAGCAAACACAGAGACCTTGCTCTCAATGCCCCTTCTAAGTCATTTATAAACAGATTAAACAGAAGCGGCCCCAGTACAGAACCCTGAGGAACTCCGCTTAGAACTTTAGCCCACATAGATGTAGCTCCATTAACCACACACTCTCTGTTGCGGTCATAACCAGTTCTCTATCCATGAACAAATGTTTTCTTCAAGGCCAACAGTCCTCAGTTTATACATTAGTCGCCTATGTGGCACGTATCAAGGCTTTTGCAAAATCCAAATATACCACATCCACAGCTGTGCCTGAATCTAACTCTTACTCACTTCTCATAAAAACCAATTAAATTTGTCTGGCATGATCTATTTCTCAAAATCCATGCTGACTACTACTAATAAGATGATCTCTGGAGACAAAGTCAAGGATATGATCTTAACCAAGTTCCATCACCTTCCAACACTGATGTTAGGCTTACAGGTCTATAGTTACCAGGCTGTGAACGACTACCTTTTTTGAATATTGGTATTACATTGGCTTTTTTCCAATCCAGCGGCACATCCCCAGACAAAAGCGAATCTGAAAAGATGAGACACAGTGGTCTTGCTAGAACTGAACTAAGCTCTTTAAAATCCTAGGATGCAACCATCTGGTCCTGGCGCTTTTTGATAAACTTTGTCTAATTGATTCCGTACCATATCCTCTGTTATCCAATGTGAAGACTCTTCATTTCCTCCCTGCACATTGTTACAATCCCTACTGTAGGATTCTCAACAGTAAAAACCGATGTAAAAAAACGGTTTAGCAGATTAGCCTTTTCGGCATCCTCTACAACCACCTCAGCTCCTTATTTAATGGTCCACACATTCTCAGTCCTCATTTTTTTAACCATTTATATACTTAAAAAACATCTGGGGTTGGACTTGCTTTGTTCGGCAATCCGTGTTTTCATTTTCTATTTTAGCTAGTTTTAATTGCTTTCTGCACTCTTATTACAACTTTTGAAGTCCCTGTAAGCCTGTTCTGTGCCTTCTGCTTTCAAAATTTTAAAAGCCCTTTCTTTTTTTTTCCATTTCCCTTTTTACCTGAGCATTAAGCCATGCAGGAGTGGACCTAATTTTTTTACACTTGTTTCCTAAGGTACCGATTTGGAAATGTTATAGTTTAATATCCCTTTAAAAGTGGTCCACATCTGCTCAGTATCTTTACCTAGAAACAGTTTCCCCCCAGTCTATGAGCAGGAGCGATTCCTTTAAAAGCATAAAATTAGCTTTCCTAAAGTTAAAAGTTTTTGTTAAGCCATGGCACTTTAGTTTTCTGCAACCTATATTAAATGACACTATATCATGGTCACTATTCCCTAAGCTTCCCATTACCTTCATCTCCAAATGAGCTCTGGGTTATTAGATATCACCAGATCCAACAACGCATTCTTTTCTAGTAGGAACTTCTACCATCGTGTGAAAGAAAATGCTCATATAGGAATTTAAGAACTTTATACCTTTGAGGTGCTGGCAGTTCCATTACTCCAATCTATTTCAGGGTAGTAAAAATCCCCCATAACCAGAACATGCCCCATACCAGCAGCCTTCGCCAACTGCATATGGAGATTCATTTCCACCTCTTCCCCGGCATTTGGCGGCTTATAACACACTCCAACAATTAATTTACCTACCTTCTTGCTTCCTGTACACAGTTCCACCCCATAATGTTCTGCCGCATCGTTTGCTCCCCATCTATTCCATCTTTTAAATTTGGCTTCAATTCCTGTTAACATACATACATACTCCTCCTCCTTTCTTATTAACTCGGTCATGTCTAAATAAGGAGATTACCTTCAATTTTACTGTCCAGTCGTGTGAATCATTAAGCCATGATTCTGCTATACCAATTACATCATACCTTTCCTTTAACGCTATTATTTCAAGTTCGCCGGTTTTTCCAGCCAGGACTCCTTGCATTTGTAAACAAATTTTAGATTATCAATTGATTTACTTCCATACATGGTCGTACATGCTCCTTATCCTCTATGCTCCCCCCCTCCCTCTCCTCCCTCCGTTGTGTTACTAGCCCCCAGATCCCTAACTTCTCTATCTAACCCCTGTGTAGTTAAACGTTCCCTCCCCCCCCATACCTAGTTTAAAATCTCCTCCAACCCCCTAGCCATCTTCTCCCCCAAAACAGTTGCACCACCACCATTGAGGTGCAATCCGTCACTACTAAAGAGCCTGTAGCCAACAGAAAAGTCAGCCCAGTTCTCAGTAAAAACCAAACCCCATCTCCTTACACCACTCTCTTAGCCACGCATTTATACTCCTGAGCTCCCGTTGCCTCCCTAGCGTAGCACGTGGCTGCGGTAGTATTTCTGAAATCACTACCCTGGAGGTCCTTGCTTTTAACTTGGCCCCTAATTCTCGGAAATCATTTTTAGGGACCTCACCTCCACCTCTAACTTTGTCATTGGCACCAATGTGAACCAAGACCGCCGGGTCACTCCCAGCCCCACCCAATAATCTTGTCTACACGATCCACCACATGTCGAACCCTAGCACCAGGCAGACAAACACTGTTCGGCATGCAGGGTCCTGGCGACAGATTACCCTATCTACCCTTCTAATAATAGAATCTCCTACCACTACCACCTGTCTATCCTTCCTAGCCCCCAGTTCTCCCTCCCCTTGTATTGGAGATGGCCGTCCCTGGGTCAGAGGGAAAGGCCCGCTCCATACATGCTGCTTCCGAGCCATCGTCCTCCACATCTTCACCTAAAATGGCAAATCTGTTGGATCGACAGCTGGAAGAAGCCCCCTATCCTTTCCTCCCCTACTTCCCCTGTGACCCTTACAAATCTATTTCCTTCTCCACCTTATCTGCCCATCTCACCCCACCAGTTTACTGGCCCCTGCCAGTACCTGCATTTCCCCCAGGTTTGCCAAGTCCTGCAATGCTGCAAGTTTACCCCTTAACTCTGTACTCAGATTCCAAATGGGCAACCCACTCACACCTGACACATACATAGGTCCCCTGGGGCGGCTGCTCCAAGATCCCATACATGCGGCGGATGCACATTGCGCGGCCCCAACAAAACTGTCATAATAAACAGCAATACACAGCAGAGAGACACAGCAGAAATAGTGTTGTTCTAAACGCTTTCCTGTTTTAAAACGCTTTAGTTTTTTAACGTGTCAATTCTCTTAAAAAAGAAAAATTCTTTTAAAAACAGGAAATCGCCTCAGAGCTAATCGCTCATGGGACAGGCCTTAAATGAGGTTCAAAACCAACCAGAGCCAACAGCCTCAGCCAATTTAAACCAATTAGTTACACCCCCCATAATCAGAGAGAGAGAGAAAAAAAAAAAAAAAAAAACCTTTCCTTTGTCTCCTACCAGCCCCCGCTCCACAGGTAACAGTGTTTTTAAACACAAGTATTTGTGTTTAGTAATCCAGTGCTTTGAGTTTACCAAACAATTCCTACCACCTTATTCAAAGCAGTAAGTAGTAAAAAAAAATAAAAATACACTAGTGATTAATTACTTACACAGGCACCCTCCTAGAAATAAATAGTGTAGGGTAGTACATTACTAGGCTTGCAACCACAGTTAATAAACGCTTTAGTTTTTAACGCTGTCAATTCTCTTAAAAACAGAAAAATCTCTTTAAAACAGAAATCGCTCAGACGCTAATCGCTCATGGGACAGGCCTTAAATAGGTTCATTTAGAAATGTAATAGTTTAATATCCCTTAAATGGGGGTCCACCTCTGCTCCTATCTTTTCCTAGGAACAAATACCCCCAGTGCTATGAGCAGGAGTATTCCTTAAGAGGAACTGTGGTCTCCAAACAAGTTTATTTTAAATGAAAGGCCAGGTTCATACCTTAAAAACGAGCCATCAACCACCTCTCTACGTGCTGCACAGCCCAAAATATGAAGAAATCACTGATCAGAAAGTTAGGGGGGGAGGTTCTGAATCTGCGGTCAGAAATACATTTTCCTCTAATTGCAGTTGGCACAGGCTCAGTGCATGACTGAAGGGTAGGAGGGGGTGGGAGAACAGCACAGACCTGCTTTTTTTAATGCTCCCACTTACTGGCCCTTCCCATCGTGGGCCCTGTGTCCCCTCCCCTTGCAGCCCCCTGTGGCCCCTCCACTCATGGAATCTGTGGCTCGCACACTTGCGGGTCCGTGGCCCCTCCCCCACTTGGGGCCAGGGCCCACAGTGGGAGGGGTCCAGGGCCTGCAAGTGGGAGGGGCCCTGGGGCCCCCGTGGAGGGGCCCAGGGGCATATCTTTAAAACTATGTAAAATAAATATGAAAGTAAATTGCAAAAATCTCAGGAAAGCATTTCCTGTCAATTACTAAAGTCATTTTTTGACCAAAGTTTCCCTTTAACAACATAAAATTAGCTTTCTAAAGGTAAAAGTTTTAGTTAACTGAGGGATTTTTTTTTTTGCAACCTATATTAAATGACACTTTATCATGATCATATTCCCTTAGCTCTTAGCTTCCATTACTTCATCTCTAAAGAGCTCAGGGTTATTTAGATATCGCATGATCAACAACAACAACACATCCTGTCTAGTAGGAACTTCTACATCTGTGAAAGAAAATCTCATAAAGAAGATTTAAGAACTGTAATGTGCTGACAGTTCCCTTACTCCAATCTATGTTAGGGTAATTGAAATCCCCCATAACTATGAACATGCCACATACTGCATATGAAGATTCATTTACATCCTCACTGGCATTGGAGGCTATTAAATACACCAACAATTAATTTACACACCTTCTTGCTTCTGTACACAGCTCCACCCATATTGTTTCTGCCATAGTCTATACCTCCAGCTATCTCATCTTTTAAATTGGCTTCAATCTTTTTAACATACATTCTCTCCCTCCCTTCTTATAACCTGTCATTTCTAATAAGGAAAAATTTACTGTACAGTCATGTAAATCATTTAGCCATGTTTCTGCTATACCGATCACATTAACCTTTCTTTAAAGCTATTAGTTCTCCAGTTTTTCCAGACAGGCTTCTTGCATTGTAAACATACATTTTAGATTAACATTCAATTTACTTCCAAAATTGGACAAACATGCGTCCTTATCCTCTATGCTCCCCTCACCCATTTCCACCCTCCATATCTTATTAGCACCTATCCTATTCCCTCTATCTACACCTGTGTAGTCCAAATACACCACCACCCCCATACCTAGTTTAAAACCTCCTCAACCCTCTAGCCATCTTTTTATTATCGTTTGCAGGAAAATAGGACAGATTATTCCAATCTTCTGCATTTATAGTATGTTATTTAAAGTACAAACATAGATTAAATTATGAAATAGAAGCTATGTGAAGGGCAGTTAATATTACCAAGTAAGTAAGACAGATTCAAAACACATACACAGGTATATGCTAATTCTAAAACAACATAACCTTGCTTTTGTTTTTATCTACAATTACCAGCTGCAAGTTATATAGCAGAAATTCCTAGCCATTCACATAGAATCAGGGTAAACTGTTAAAGCACTGGTAAACAAAAGTTTAAGGGGCTTTTCTTAGGATGAACATGAAATGCCTTTTATTGTTTTATTGTATTGATTGCACAGAACGTCCACATTGCACATCTTCTCTACAAAGACTAATCTGCACTGAAATTTGAAAAGGTATGAAAAGGAACCTATTAAACTGGAGCAACTCTGTCATCTGTATTGACTTTAAGATTGAATACCAGACATTAAATATCCAGTCACGTTTAGTGAGTGCTTCTTTTTCATTGCATCCTGCACTAACACGTGAATGCAGGTAATTATACTGGTGGAAACTGGGACACATGAATTATGAGAGGGGAAGAACAAAGTTCCCCCCTGCAATTCTATCACATCCTCCAGCGACATCCAGAGGAGTAAAAAATTAAAATGAATACATTTTATTGATATGCATTAAAAAGAAAACGACACACACTGTACATATAATATATAAAATCACAGTTTGACCACAAACCAGAGCAGGAACCATGAGGAAGAAGGGCACAAGCATAGTCAGATATGTTAATCCGGAAGTGACCCAAAGGAATACATGAGAGAAGCCCCCCACCTAAGGTAGCCAGCCCCTAATATTTCGTGTTGCCCCCTAAGTGCTAATAAAGCTCCCAATTTGTATCGTATGGTTGGTCCAAACTGAATTAAAAAAATTGTAGCATAGGTGGTAGAGGTAGTCAAATACGTGTAACACGACTGCATTCTAGCATGCTGCAAAACCTGAATTACATCCTCCTAATTGAATTCATGAGGAGAATCAGGTTTAATCCCACTTGCTAGCCTAGCTTGAAAGTAAAAAAACACACTCAACACAGTGCGTCCCCTGACATGTTTCGCCCATCAGCGTGGACTTAGGCATAGGTGTAAGCCCCTTTTATTCGGGTCGCCCTATCTTGCCGTCTGTGATTGGATGATATTGTCAGGGTGTGCCCTCCTCAATACAAGGAGTATTCTTTAAACAGATAACGACAGGGAACGGCTGTCACCTTTTCCCTGGGCCTGCACGACAGGGGAATAAATAGGGTTAATTTCCCAATCTCACTTGCGTGCAGGATCATGTAAAGCTTTATTTAAGGCTCCTCCCCCTCCTCCTTACGTCAATTTTCCTGCTTGGTGGCATGTAGGATCGTGGCTCACCCGCTTATGGCCGGAGGTCTCTCCTCTCTTCCTCCCGGCAAGTCCTGCACTAATCATTCATGAGAGGTCAGGAGGGGGTTTATACGCGTGTACACCATACGCCACGGCTTACTTCCTGGTTTCTGAAGGGACGCGTGAGCTGGGTGAGGTCATCGCGCCGGCGCATTTAAACAGTTTAGCACGGGCATTCTTCCTTGCAGTGTTTCAGAGTCGCTGTGGAAGCAAACACGTCTTTTTCTCTACTTACTGCCTGTCTACAACAACTAGCTTGCTTGTTTGCTGTAGAGTAGAGTTTGGACTCTAGACCTAAGAGTTCACAGAGTTCACTCTTGTGTGATTAATGGATTGCTATTTTATTTCAGTTCTGCCATGAGTTCCTCCAAAAGATACAGGTCTGAGTCCAGGGGGTGAGTCATTGCAAAGAGAGTGTGGTACTTCTGCAGAAAGTATACATTGAAAAATCTGATGTATTCTCATGTGTTTTTCAGCTCTTCGCCGAATTCAAGGGACCGTTCACCTTTGTCAAGAAAGTTCGCCATTCAGCAAAACCAACTATGTGAAAATTGTTTGGTTGTAAGCGGCATCCACCTACTTTGGACCAATAGAGATGTGGTTTAGAAGTATTATGCAGTCTAATACAATGTGTGTCTTTCAAAACTGCGGATTCAGCGAGCTAAAATCATTAGAGCAGGTTATAGCTGCAACAAGTGGCGAACCATCAGGGATCGATATATCAGCCCCATAAGAAATTAATGATGACAGTGATGTAGTGGGTGATGATTCCGCTCTACTCCCATCTTTAATCAAGACACCATGATCACCTTATTGCCAAGATGAGAACATCTCTGAAAATTCCATCAATTGTTCCTCATATAAAGAAGAGGACCTTATGTTTGGGGGCGAAGTACAGTTAACCTTACTTTTCCTTTCCATCCACAAATTTAAAGTGTCATTCGCAAAGAATGGCAATCTCCAGACAGCAAATATGGGCTCTCTCAAAATTTCCTCAGTCTTTATCCTTTTTGTCCTGAAGAGGTCAAAATTTAGAAGATCCACCCAAAGTCGATACAGCGATAGCCAAGGGCTAAAAAGGTTGCTCTGCACGGAAGATTCTACTTTCTTGGATCCCATAGACAGAAAGGAAGAGACGGCGCTTAAAAGAGCATTTTCTACAGCAGGTAGAGACCATCCATAGCCATATAATCTAGTAAGAGCTAATGTATTTGGCTACAGGAATTGGAGCAAGCCATTAAAACTGGTACCCAGAAGGAGGACATTCTTTCCTCTCTACAGGATATCAAGTTGCAAATGACTATATGGCCGAAGCCTCTATGGATTCGTAAAATTGGTCGCAAACTCTATGGGTCACTTAAAATAGCCAGGTGCACATGTGGTTGAAACAGTGGCGTGCAGTACACAGTCCAAACAAGGACTGGCAGTTATTCCTTTCGAAGGTAAGCTTCTATTTGGCTCTAAGCTGGAAGATTTGATAGAGAAAATTCGCTAAAAAGAGCCTCCCTCAGTCTTCAAAAATCAAAGACCAGGCCCTTAATCTCAATGGAATATGGGGTTTTGTGAAGCCAGACAGTATAGACCTGGCAGGACCTTCTTCGCAGAGGCCTTTTGGTCCAGCTTCACCCAAATACTCACACTCCTTTCAGGGTCAAGAGGAGCTAATCAAGAGGCAGGCCCTTGTGACTATGCTCAGAAGATTGGTGTGGAGGAGTTGTCTGAGGTTACTTCAGCCACATATGGGGAGACAGTATTTCAGACAAATGGGTACTAAAGACCCTCAGACTGGGTCTTCAATTAGAATTCAGTCATCCCAAATTCAAACGGTTTCTAAAGTCCAGAGTTCCTTTTCATTGGAAGCCAAAGCCTCGATGCTACAAGAACTGCAAAGGCTCAAGAGGGAGAGATAATAGAGTCTGTGAATCCAATGAATGAGTCAAATGAAAGGAATTTACTCTTGGATTTTCCTAAGAAGGGAAGAAGTCAGGGGGGAAGCCAGACTGATTCTGGATCTTCGGTATTTGAACACTTTTTGCAACTGCAACAGATAAACCACCTAGATTGGATAGCCAAGATAGAATTACACAGTGCCTACCTGCACATCCCAATTTACAAGCCCCTCAGAAAATATCTAAGGTCTGCATACTGGGTCAACACTGGCAATATACAGCGCTCCCATGGAGACTAACTCACCCCTCGAGTATTCACAAAGTACTTGTTCCATTAATAGCAAAACTAAGAGTCCAGGGATTCAGGTATTCGCCTACTTGGAGACATTCTGATAAAAGCAAGGAGTAAGTAGCTGCCTGAAAGAATATCTACAGATTACGGTGAAATGTTTAGAAGAGCATGGCTGGATCATGGCTGAACTCAGAGAAGTCGGCCTACAACCATCTCAAAAAATTGTATAACTGGGTGTGGTTCTAGTTCTCTAGAACAGCATATTTCAATCACAGAAGAGAGGAAACTCGACATCATCAGCCGAATAAAAAACCTGTGAAGTTTCCGGTCTACAACAGCCCGGAACTGTCAAAAGTCATAGGGAACTGGTCTCCTCAACGGAGTCGTGAAGTGGCCATGCTACACCTCAGAAGTCTACAGATAATCTGTTACACACAATGGAAACACTCGGGAAAAATCCTCACCAACTAATTTACTACCTACAGTCCTGAGGGGAAGAAAAACTGATTGGTGGCTGAATCAGCAAATTTCAAGCCAGTGTCCATGGCCCGTTCCAGCAAGATCATAATTAACCAAAGACGCGAGCCCAGTGGCTTGGGGAGCAATTTGTCAGGGGAAAAAAGTCCAGAATACATGGAGGTGATTCAGAGAGAGAGGTTCAGAACTGAGGGAATGCTAGCAGTGTGGCTAGCGATGAATGCTTTCAGTACTTCAACATCCTAAAGAAGTCAGTGGTGATACTGTCGGACAATGCGTCCATATACTTATCAAAACAGGAGTGGAGGAACAACACGCAAGCAAGAGTTTGTGGATAGGCAAAAACACATTCTGACTGGGCGAGGAAACACAACTTGATGAGCATCCAAGCAGTTCATATCCCAGGGACAACAAACAAATTAGTGGACTACCTCAGATGGAACTTAGTTCCATCCAAACGGAGTGGGTCTGGATATGGAAGTGTCAACGGGATATGCCAGTAACTGGGGTACTCGTCCATAGACTTGATGGCGTTGAGGAAGAACACAAGCTGCGAAATTTGTTCTTGGACCCAGGACAGTCAGGCTGGGCAGTGAATGCTTTCTCCATTTCCTGGAAGTTCCCCCTGGTCTATGTTTTCCACCATTTCCATAATTATGAAAACGCTGAAGAAAGTTCAGAAGAAAGAAAAGTATTGGCTATAGTTATTCTTCCCTGGTGGCCAAGGAGACCTGTGTCCATGGGGCAGCGCTCTAGCAATTCAACTCCGCTCCAACTACATCAAACCACAGAGATCTGTTTCAAGGCCCGTTCAACATCAAAAACCTCAAAACCTTTCAGAAGTTGCTGAGAGGGAAGCCATGATAATAAAGGGCATGGCCAGTAAAACGGTAGTTTTAGTACTCTTCTCGCCTCAAGAAAACTGTTACATCAAAAAGATATTACAAAATATGGGATATTTTTCTGACTGGTGTCTGGCACAAAGGACATAACAGCTTTAGAGGCTTCCACAAGAAAATTTACTAGATTTTCTTCAATATGGATTAGACAAAAGCTGAGTCTTTACACTAAAGAACCAGGGGTCAGCAATCTCAGCTATTATAGACAAATAAAATATGCATTTGACCCTCTGGTGAAGGTTTTCAAAGGATGCCAACATCTTTTAACCAAGAGGAAATCCAAGTTCCTCCTGAGACCTTCCGTTAGTACGTGAAACATCTTGGAAAGAGTCTTTCGAACCTTTAAGTGAGTCAAGTCTGAAAATCACTCTTAAGACTTTGTTTTTGGCTGGCCATAACCTCTGCAAAAGAGTAGGGGAAATTCGAGCACTTAGAGTGTCTCCACCATTTCTGAATTTTCTGAGCTGATAAGTCATACTCAGACAGATCCAGCTTTTCAGCCAAACTCATAGATGAGAGACATCTCAATGATGATATAGTTTACCATTCCTCAAAGTAAGGTACCCCCTACAAAGATGGTAATGAGAGGGTAAAACCCTCTAGGACGTGGCAGCGCGTGACAAACATACAAAGAAAACGAACAACAGCCGTTTCGTAAGCAGATCGCCCTGTTTATCTTGTCTTGGAAGGGACGAATAAGAGGAGAACAGCCTTCTAAAGCTACAATAGACATCATGGACTCAAAGCAATTATAAGGCAGCCATATCTTAGACAATATGGCAGTACCAATGTCCAGAAAGTAAAAACTGCACACTCCACAGGGCAGTTTCACTTCATGCCTTTTCGCGCAAGGGTGACCTCTAGGCAAGACATATGTAAAGCGGCCAACCTGGTCGTCCTCAGACACTCCTTGAGACACTATAGACTAGATAGTTTGTCTCAAAGTACCAGTAGCAATCGGTATTAAAATTATCGAAGCGGCACTAAAAATAAAACTTAATATATTGTAAATTTGAATCCTCCCCCTCTTCTGTATCTTTACTGGCTTGTAAATCCCTAAAGGTATGCACTGACATGCAAGGACCAAGGGAACATTGACTTATACTCAACAGTAATTTCATTTTGACTGGTCAGGAAAAGAAGGGTAATGCAGCTCCATATAACTGTGTAAGTAAAAGTTGAGGTAAGGAGAGGGGGGAGGATGGGGATTGTTTAAAGCGTTCCATGATCCCTGCACGCAAGTGAGATAGGGAATTACCCATGTACTTCCCACTGCCAATGCACATGGGTACAGGAAAGAGAAAATTACGGAGAGGATGAAGCAAGATTTTTCATTATTATAGAAACTAGCCATTACACTAGGTAACGGTTGTTCAATGAATCTAATGAAGAAGAGAAGCAAGATTATTGATCACTTCTCGAGAGAGTAGATATACAGTTTATCTTGGGAAACTTGGGGATATTTTCTCTTGCATTCCTGGGAGGAGAGATAAAATGTTCCATCTCTGTTCCAAAATATAATAATTACACCTCAGTTTCAACAGTGCAGTGATCATGGGGGATCTACTCTCATATGTGAGGATCCCCATATGAGGGCCATTTGTAATGAATCAAGTTCATGAATGAATTTGTATGGCTAGGCAATCCCCTCCTCTTAGGATAGTGTCCGGGAAAGGAACATGATCGCGTGGTAGTCGATTGTGTGCAGTGATCATCCACTCACTGTACCTGGTCGGATCTCACATAATTATATAAGTGGTCATATGGGCTTTTACCGCGATATTAACAAAGGCTTTGCGGAGCACAACAGTAGGTAACTTGTAATTAAAGTATAGCATAGAATACTTTATACGTATAGTATAGGTTGTAATGCTCTAGTGAGAATCGGGGGGGGGGTTTGTGGGGGGGGGAAGAAGTGGATTTCAGGAGGTAGGTAAGTATACAAATAGGACCCCCTATTTGAAGAGGCAATGTCTAATGACATGTGAATGATTAAATGCCATGTAAAAACTGCAATATTGCCTTAATATATCTGTGGTCTTTCAAAAACTCGTTCTTAGGACGTCTTATACTCCCAGTTGTTTTTCTATGTACCAATTTAATTGTAAATGTTGCTATATAAGGGTTTTGTCAACGGAACGTAGAAGAAAGTGGAGGAGCTAACTAGACAAGACAATAAATTGTTCTGTATGCAATATTATTTCCAGTGAATATTTATACCAATATTTATTGACTCCTTTCTTGTGGTGTTTGAACCAGAAAGCAAAACTATTTTTAAAAAGTAAGTTTTAGGACTACCAAGCCACAAACCCCAAAAGTAAAATGTGTGGGTTTTTTATTGATCATTCCATCTACCCCATGCAAACAACCTCTTTTCGTTATTGGTATAAATATTTGGTACATAGGGGAACATACATTACAAAGATAGATCCTGAAATCAGGGTATTTTACGCATAGTTACACTTATTAAATCCCAAAGGAGAAAGGCCCATAATGGTTTAGGAACAGGCTATCTTTTTTACTTATTCTACTAAAACAAATAGGCATGATTTATAGGTGTGGTATCGAAAATAGATTAGGGTTACATTTGCAGTACCTACATAATTTTCCAGCTAATTAAATCCATTTTTCTAATGCATAAAAACCTTTTATTTTGGGCAGTAGAGTACTTAAAAAAGGAAAATAGTCAAAGATCCAGCCTGGAAAAGGCGATGACTCTGTCAGACCACACCAATGAACGGAATTTTGTCAGACTGGGGTTCTTTGACAAAAAATAAACAGAAAGTAAAAACTGCAGCCTACCCATAGGAGAATTAAAAACAATCCTCTTACAATCTTACCAATGGGCTTGTGTGTTTCAAACAAGGAAAGGTACGTGCTAATGATATAAGAGATTTTTTTTTTAAAAACGGGAACTCACCCTCTTTTAACTATTTCCCAATTCCTCAGAGTTTATTCTTAACACATGTTAAATTCTAGGGTTACAAGAATTGTGCAAAAAGTACTAGAAAAACACACATACATAGAAAGAGACCCATAATATTTTTCAGAATTAGAAGGGAGAGATTAAAGGATCATACATGGGGATTGTATTGGCATTTGCCAAGAATAGGTACAGTGTATTTAGTAGTATTGACACTTGTTTTTAATTGATTCCATTGGAGGGACTCTGGTAATTTATTTTATTAAAATTCTTTGGTAGTCCTCATTCAAAACGAAGATTAAATTCAAAAAATCTTGTTCCAAGATCCGAGAACAAATGAAAATCCAAGTAATTAAATATAGGGGTTGGACCTTTGACGGAGTAGGAGCTGGTTATGTGTCAAATAAAGGGACCGGCTAAAACCTAAAAACGCCCCTCCTCATAATCTTTAATTCTGGACTGTAGAGCAAGATTTCTGCTCCTGTTTTCTATTCTCAGAAAGGAATTTAGCTTAGAACATTTTTGACAATGCTTGCGCTCTGTGTCTCTCTGTCTGACTTTAAATCAATGCTAAACATGGTAGGATTTCAAAAATGTACAGTTATCTGGAAGGTATGTGTAGAGGGATATAGCATACCATCAAAAGGAAATACAAGTCATAGGTCAGCCGAGTCATTAAAAATGAAACAAACAACTTTATTCACATATAAATATAAAACGCAGGCATACCAAACAATGTGTAGAGAGGAGTCGTTATGATTGGCACATTTGGGCTTCTCTGCCATTATTAAGGTACAGGTGAAGTTCGGGTCTGGGATGACAGGATATGACGGTTCAGAATAGGACCAAAGGACATTCAGAACTCTAAGAATCTTGGTGAATCGGAATTTCGTATTGTCAATGGTTTAAAAAATTCTAATGAAGAACGTATTTTTGTGGGGCAAAAACAGATTGCAGCACAGATGCATGCAACCTGGTCACCCACAGTGGCATGCACTGCACTGTGAGCCTCATGAATAAAGAATGTAAGCATGATATAAGCAAAAAGGAAAAAGCACCAATGTGGCCTAGCATGAAAGAGTGCCACAATGTTCTACGATCACGTTAGTACAATCCGCGAGGTATGTACAATACCGCCTGTAGGACATCCGGTTGGGTTGATTGTGATGGAAGAAGCCACCTTTAATGATGAAGTGAAGAAACATGCATCTCCCAAGGAAAGAATCACAATGTCTAGACATGGAAACACTCGGACTCGACAAAAAAATTTCCATGGTCATGGTGGGCCATCCTGTACTAAAGTATAGGGAGTCAGTCGCGCTGACAGGGAGGTTTCAGAGTTACAAACAAATACAGTTTTCATCTGAAAACGTTAGTTCCCCTGGCCTGCCGTTTTTAAAGATGTGCGAAGCACTCAGGAAGTCTGTCAGGAAACAGGATTTTGTGTGCTGCCACTCCATATAGAAATGTTATGGGAGGTAGAAGTACCATGCTGCTCCCTTTCCAGGTTACTTTCATTTTAACATGTTTTGAAAAAACTTTATGCTTACTTTAGTTTCCTTAAGATCACTGTGTATCCAGCTTAGATTCTGTGAAAAAAAGCCTAATGGAGGCTAGTCCCACTTCATTCATGGCAACGCATGGCAAGGAGTTTGCAAATGCGTGCGTGCAAAGATGTCTGTAGCGCTGTGTCAGTACACATCTTATTAATGAGAAACACGTTATACGCACAAAAAAAGTCATGCAGTCCATACTTCACAATAATGAAAAAGGAGCACAAGGAACATATTGGAACACACTCTAATAGTGTTGCATGGCATACGAATTGGGAAAAGAGGGATCAGAGCACAAAACGCAACTCCGAAACACAATAAATATGATTGGTTAATGTTTGTCATATGATTCAAGCTGAAATCTTAACCAATCACAAATGATTTGGTTCTTATGCAAAGTAAAGCATATAAAAGAACGTGCCAAACCTCCGCCGGGCTGGAGCCATCGCAGCTGACGGCAGAAGAAAGAAGACTTTGAGTTAAGAGGTCGACAACACTGGGACATGATGGTTGCCAGTGCAGTGGTGTACACTGGCGGGCCAGTGACATCGCCCGGTCGTTGGTGACATCAGCAGAGGTGGTGTCACGACAAGAAGATGCTTGAGACCTGAAAAGGTATTTTTAAGGACCAGTGGGGTCTGGTATTTCGAGATGCGGACCCCACCACAAAGGAACTTTGCAGTGCCGCAAATGCACTTATAAGTGCTGGAGGGGGAAGGTCCCAGTTCGAGCTGCGGGGATCCCTAAGCCCCAAAGGGCCCTTGTCAGGGGGCACAAGGGCAATTCTAAGTGCCTCAAACCACTTCTAGTGCTGGGGAGGGGGGGGTCCCGGTTCAAGCTGCGGACTCCTTAAGCCAAGCCCAGGCCACAAGGCACCGTGGTGGTCGTTTCTAGCTGCCGTACCCAACTTGCGGGATTGAGAGGTTTTACCAAACTTCTCAAGTTTGTTACCATAACATGGAGGTCTGGAAATCGAAGTTGAGTAGCATCCATGTGCTTGAATCGTTCAGTGATTGGCATTCATTTTTATAGAATATGAAGGAATCACTTATTACTTTAGAAGTACCTCTTTCAAGACAAAATGCATGATGTGCTCCCTATTCATAGGGACACTGAGAGTGGTATAAATATTCATTCCTACATGGGGCAATTTACATATTATAGTAATCATATATTGACAAAATATCATGTATTGATACAAAACTAAATTTTGCCTCAGATGGCAGTGATATAATGAGGCTTAGTCAGGTGAAAAATAAGAAGGTTACGTTATTAAAAGGATTATTCTTTTTCAAAAATGAGAGGGGAACAGAAGGATCTGCTATTTAGGAAGGGCTTTCAGGGAGCTAGAAAACGTGTAATGAAACAGCTTTACCAACAAAATAGAAATAACTAAATTACAATTAAATTAATTAAAAGTAAAAAACCAATAATAGAAGTAAGGACCATACCGTAATTTGAAAACAAAAAACAGGCAAACTTTAAACGTCTCCCACAGTATATTTAAACACCATAATTATTTAAATGTTGATTTAAGGGCCCTTAGTCCTCAGGTATAATAAAACAATCACTTGTAACCATATAGAAAAGTCAAATTGCTAGAAGAGGAATATTAATTTTTTTTTTTTATTAAAGAAGATAACTGGCAAGAATATAGAAGCGGACCAAGAAACTCATAGTGAAACTTAAGCTAGGTACATGTTATGGCTCCCCCTAAAGTGCCGATTGCTGCTTTCTCATATTAGCATAAAAAATTGTTCACATGGCATCAAAACATCGGCAATTCATCAATCAACTGTCTGGCGGCAGGCATATGGTCCAGGGAAACTGTTGCTCTTCGTGTGTTTATTTCAGTTTCACGTTTCATTGATTTGTTGTTGGCGTGATTGTGATGTTGATATTATTGCGTTAGCGATGGCTCGTTTGCGTGCTCTGATTTGGATATTTACATCCCTGACAGTCTCCTATGTTGCTGAACCAGAAATTGTTGGGAAGGGGTAGCCTGGCAAGCTGTGGGTTTGGGTTCAGGTAGCTGGTATGTCAGGGATGCCAGACTGTGTAATTCTGGTGAAATATCATTTCAGCGATTATTATGGTAAATAGGTAACTCTGGTGGCTTTTCAAAAGTAGTTGTCAAATCTGGTTAATACACACCTATCTTTCTTATTAAAAATAGCCTAATAGCTTTCAGCAAAAGGATTTATGTTTAAAACTCACCACAGGCGAATTTCATATTTTATGAATACTTTTTCTCTATTTTATTAATACTGAGGCTAATTTATCAAACCAGTTACATTAATATGGGAGCATACCATAGTGCCGTGTTGTAAGAAATAGTCATGTTAATGGACATTCCAGTTAAAAAAAATCCCAGTTAGATCTGGGCAGTCCCACAGATATATTTTTGTTATGAAGAAATCCAGATTTTGGCACTGTATACGCTTGATTTTTTTAATGTTATGAAAAAGTGCCTAACGATTGTTAGGAAAAAATTTGTAAAACTACAAAAAATGCAAACAAACAGAGAAAAGGATATCAAAAGTCAAAATTTCAGCTATTATCAAATAGTGTTAAATAAAAAAATGTTGGAAAAATAGCTCTGAAATTTACCTTCTCTTGATTTATAATATGCTCTAAATCTCAACAAAACTGTACATTATTTGTTTTTTTGCTTAAGACCTTCCTTAATGCTGTGAAGGTTCTATTCATCCAGGTCATGGTATCTCATGTTGTTTCAATTAGATCAACGGAACTGAAGCTTAGTTCTTGAAGACGTTGCTAGTCATCCGATCGGTTTTCAATCAGAATGATGTACAGCATCGTGGAAATTATGTACCCTGGAAAATCCCCAATTAGCATTATCACAGCCCAGTGGTTAAGGGCATGTGTGATTGGATAGTGGCTAGAGGTGTATAGGAACGCAGAGTAAGTGTCAAAACACATGGAACTAGAGGAAGCAGTTGGTGTCGAACCCCCCCACCTCTATTTAGGCTTGGTTTTTTTATTTTTCACATAAATGGCCCGAAGAAATGCAGAGAGGAAGAAACTTTTTGTTCTATATGTGATCATCTCTTCACGAGTATACCCACCATAGGAGGCTGTTGACATGGTGAGAAAACAGCTAGGCCAAGACTTGCACTCTACAGCATAACTGTACTCAATCAAGAACAGGTGTGTTCCGTACTGGACTTGGGCCTGAATACAACCATATTTCAAATCACAGGATTAAGTTCTATAAGCAAAAATAACACGGATGTGCTATGGGTATCCCAGTTTCACCCATTGTATGGCCAACCTTGACATGGAGGAGGTAGGAAAAACAGGTCGCTTTAATACCTTAAGGGCATAAGCACCCAGGCCACTGGTTCCAGATATGTGGAGACACCTGGCATGTTAAAATCCACCAGAAGGAAGAAGACCAATGCTTCCCAAGAACACATCAATGCAGGGTATAGACCAAAACATAAATTACAAAGGGAAGATGGTACAGAACAACAAACTGGCTTTCTTGGACTGCTGGTAGATAGGTAGAAGTTAAGGAAAATGGTAAAACTGGACAGTAGAGGGTTACAGAAAACCAACACACACAGAGTCAAGGATTGATGTTTGACCCACCACCACTTGATCACGAGCTGGTGTCACTCGAGAACCTGCAACACAGAGCTTGAGAACATCCCCACTAGCACAGAGGCGAAGGGCCTAAAGAAATGAAACATCTCAGAGGAAGCCCTTTAAAACTGTGGATATCCAGATGGGCATTTGTAAAAAGAAGTAGAGGAGAGTGAAGAGGAAAACGCAACAAACACGATCAACAGTGAAGGGGAAAGCAAGAGAGGAGAAAGAACATGGTTCATTCATATGTAAGGGTCCAGAAATTAAGAAGAATTTTCAAAAAAAACCATATCCATGTCTGCTGTAAAACCCGTCAAA
>JAACNH010003858.1:0-26753 GCA_019447015.1 Hymenochirus boettgeri
GGCACAGCCAGACAGACCTCCCCAGGTTCTTATAGATTTATGTGCACACCAGACAACCTGCCCCCAGGTTCTTACAGATTTATGTGCAAACCAGACAGACCTGCCCCAGGTTCTCATAGATTATGTGGCACACCAGACAACCTGCCCCCAGGTTCTTACATTTATGTGGCACACCAGACAGACCTGCCCCAGGTTCTTACAGATTATGTGCACACCACAGACCTGCTCCCAGGTTCTTATAGATTTATGTGGCAAACCAGACAGACCTGCCCCAGGTTCTTATAGATTTATGTGGCACACCAGAAGACCTGCTCCCAGGTTCTCATAGATTTATGTGCACACCCAACAGCCTGCCCCCAGGTTCTTATGATTTATGTGGCACACCAGCAGACCTGCCCCCAGGTTCTTATAATTTATGTGCACACCAGACAGACCTGCCCCCAGGTTCTTATAGATTTAGTGGCACACCAGACAGACCTGCCCCAGGTTCTTAGATTTATGTGTGCACAGCAGACAGACCTGCCCCCAGGTTTCTTACAGATTTATGTGCACACCAGACAGACCTGCCCCACAGGTTCTTACAGATTTATGTGGCACACCAGACAGACCTGCTCCCAGGTTCTTATAGATTTATGTGCAAAGCAGACAGACCTGCCCCCAGGTTCTTACAGATTTATGTGCCACCAGAATACCTCCCGAGTCATATAGATTTAGTCACATCAACACCTGCCTCCCAGGTTCTCATAGATTTATGTGCACACCAGACAGACCTGCTCCCAGGTTCTTATAGATTTATGTGGCACACCAGACAGACCTGCCCCCAGGTTTCTTATAGATTTATGTGGACCCAAGACAGACCTGCTCCCAGGTTCTTATAGATTTATGGGCACACCAGACAGACCTGCTCCCATTCCCATAGATTATGTGGCAAAGCAGACGACTGCTCCCAGGTTCTTATAGATTTATGTGGCACAACAGACAGACCTGCTCCCAGGTTTCATAGATTTATGTGCACATCAGACAGACCTGCCCCCAGGTTCTCATAGATTAATGTGCACATCAGACAGACTGTCCCAGGTTTTATAGATTATGTGCACACAGACAGACCGTGCCCCCATGTCACTATTTCTAGTCCTGACTGATTTAAGGACATTTATTACAGTTGGAATAATGGGGAGTTGAATATACACACAGTACAGTATCTTGGATGTCGGTACATAGATGTCAGTGGAGCATGATACTGGATGGTTTTATATCTGGTGTGCTGTGAGGATATATTTTGGATCTCATGGCATCAGCAATAAATATGGATGGTTTTATCATGGTGTCTGTGAGATGATTATTGGATCTCAGTACACAGCAATAAATTACTGGATGGTTGTATATCATGTGTGCTGGTGAGAGATATATTTTGATCTCAGTGACATCAGACATAGATACGGATGGTTTATATTGCATGGTGTGCTAGGTGGATGTCTATTTTTTGATCTCAGTGGACATAGCAATAAGAGATACTGGATGGTTTAATATTATGGTGTGCGGTTGAGATGACATATTTGGATCTCAGTGACAGTAGCCTAGATACTGGATGTTTTATACATGTGGTGCTGGTTGAAGATGATATATTTGGATCTCAGTGACATCAGCAATAATACTGATGGTTTGATATCATGGTGGTGCTGTTGAGATGATATTTTTGGATCCAGTGACAGTATCAATGATCTGGATGGTTTATATCATGGTGTGCTGGTTGAGATGATATATTTGGATCTCAGTGACTCAGCAATAAATACTGGAGTTTATATCATGGTGTGCTGGTTAGATGATATATTTGGATCCAGTGGACATCAGCAATAGATACTGGATGGTTTATATCATGGTGTGCTGGTTGAAGATATATTTTGGATCTCAGTGACATCAGCAATAAATACTGGATGTTTATATCATGGTGTGCTGGTTGAGATGATATATTTGGATCTCAGTGACATAGCAATAGATACTGGATGGTTTATATCATGGTGTGCTGGTTGAGATGATATATTTGGATCTCAGTGACATCAGCAATAGTATACTGGATGGTTTATATCATGTGTTTGCTGGTTGAGATGATATATTTGATCTCAGTGACAGTAGCAATAGATACTGGATGGTTTATATCATGTGTGTGCTGTTGAGATGATATATTTGGATCTCAGTGACATCAGCAATAGATACTGGATGGTTTATATCATGGTGTGCTGGTTGAGATGATATATTTGGATCTCAGTGACATCAGCAATAGATACTGGATGTTTATATCATGGTGTGCTGGTTGAGATGATATATTTGGATCTCAGTGACATCAGCATAGATACTGGATGGTTTATATCATGGTGTGCTGGTTGATGATATATTTGGATCTCAGTGACATCAGCAATAGATACTGGATGTTTTATATCATGGTGTGCTGGTTGAGATGATATATTTGGATCTCAGTGACATAGCAATAGATACTGGATGGTTTAATCATGGTGTGCTGGTTGAGATGATATATTTGGATCTCAGTGACATCAGCAATAGATACTGGAGTGTTTTTATATCATGGTGTGCTGGTTGAGATGATTATTTGGATCTCAGTGACATAGCAATAGATACTGGATGGTTTATATCATGGTGTTGGTTGAGATGATATTTTTTGCCCGTTTTGTATTGTAGGACCCTGATGCGACGTTATGGAGGATGTCCTTTAGTAAATGAATTTCTTCTGCACATTCATTGCACTGAGAAGTCAGGACATTACAACATCATGTGGATAATCACAGCACCATACAACCCAGCCAGGAGCTAGGGTTTGTAGAACAAAAAAGGTTTATATATTACAAGGCAGAAGCACAATCTCAATTTGCAAAAGAAACTTTAATTCGCTCTTCGCCAATACACAACGTTTCGGGGTAACTCCTCCCCTTTATCACCTGAACGCACCTCTAATTATTAACCACTATTCCGGAGTGCACGTGCATTGGAAAAAACAAGGTTTCCATGGCTACCCCTGCACATTTTCTATTCTTTATTGGCACCTCCACCATAGTTACAGTTCCTAATAGCAATTTTATTTCATCATTTGCACCACAAAAGAACAGACATTAACCCTGCCTGTAAGGATCCCCTGATCTCTCAGCATCCTCCTGGAAAGGGAAATGGGTTTGCTTGGGTGACTGGCACCTTTCAGCAGTAGAGAACCTCTAAGTTAGACGATTTCCGCATGACTGTAATACGATCAGCGGTTATCGAATTTTCTGATTTTTTTTTTTTCTCTCTCAATTTTTAAGATTCCGATTTTCCCACTATATTCAGCAAACACAGAAACCTTTCTGACAATACAAAGCTTACTAGAATCTCCAGGGATGGCCATTCATTTTGTTTTGTCTTAAATTTCAGGGAGAATGACTGTCGCCATATGTTTTTATTATAACTCTTATTTACATAGCACATTGTTTATTCCTTATCTTGTGTCTATAGAAAGGTGGAATAATGGCAGATTTGTATGTAGGGCACTTGGATTTGATTCGTGGCTGGAAATGAAAATCAATCCTCTGCATAAGATGGATTGTATAAAACATAAAGCACCCATGGTGCTTTGCAGCTGATGTGATAAACTATTTATTTTATGGCAGGGATCTCCAACCTGCAGACCTCCAGGTGTGTGAAAGCTACATCTCCCAGCATTCCCTGACCACCGTCTGCTGCTGTAGAGTGTATAGGGAGGCTGGGAGTTTTAATTATGTATAGACCCACAGGTTGGAAAATGAAGATCTCGTTTTATGGTCCTGACACTGTGTAGGATGGGAAATAAAACAGTGGAGGTATGATCCAATATAAAATAATGACATTGACTAGAAGACCTTTAAATAATTTAGTTGTCCTTTAAAAAGGCTGAACAATACATACTGTAGCCGAATACCTTTTAGAATAGTCAGTCAGTATTTTTATGGTTTGAGCCTTTAGCCTGCGCCATCTGAACCATTAGTGTCTGGGCAATGCAATGTTCTTTATTATAACAGTCAGCAAAGGAAAAGGTATTTTGTAAACTTCATCTGTTACTCTCTATATTTAGTACAGGGGCCGACTGCGACCGAGGGAAATTTTCCAGTTAAATGACCGTTTCCAATGCCAACAGAAATGTCGTTGGCGTCAGAAATTGTTGTATCGGACGTACACACATTAGCGATATAGGTCAAATCCCGCCCTATATCGCTAATTCGGCCCTATATCACTGATGTGAGCTCTGAGCTTAAGCACAAAACAATGCCTGGATGGCAGTAAAAACGTGTCAAAAATGTTGAATGAACTAAAAATTGTTCCAGAAATTCAATATGCTTTTTTATATAATACATAGGCTCTGGACTTGAGATGGGGAGGAGCAGTGGTATAAATCCTTATAAAAATCACTCGGTGATGTCACTGAATGATACCACTGCTCCTCCCCCTGTCTCTCCTCCTGTATAAGTAATTTTTATAGGAAGCCCTGTTTAGTGTAAATAGATAATTGCTGTTCCTATTGCACCCGGAGTTCCATAACCTGTATAAAAGCCCTCTGCTTCTATATGGCCATGGAACTCCTTGTCGCATGAAATCCTTAAATTACACGTAAGTTGTGTATTATCTTATCCCTTATATGCAATATGATATCGACCTTGTGCGATAGTTATTGTTCCAGTCTGGGCTGCTTTAGGCAGTTCCCAAGACGACGGTTACGGGCAATGCTGTATAGCCTATGTACATTTTCAAAGTTGGCTTCGCTTCATCTTTATTCTCCTTTAACTTTCTGATTTATTTCCTTGGCTCTTTCTCATGTCATCCATTTTCGCTAAGCATTAATTTCAGGTATGTTTGAATATTTTAGCTGTAACATTCCGCGAACGGTCCCTCCCTGGTGGAAACAGGAGAATATAAATAATTCAGTGTATCTTCCTGCTTACTCTTATAATAAGATCCTTGTCATTGCATCTATTAGAAACACTATATTATCAGTTTAACATTTTAGTTTTTTATTATAATCCCAGAAAATCTGTATTTTCCCATACTATTCTGTTAAAACTTATTTGTTATTAAAGTCTTATTTAATCTATTTCTAGTTATGTCTTTACCATATTCAGATACTAATGTTGTGTTGACCTGACCGACACCATCCAGAGGTGGTTTAGAAACATCTAGGGTTACAGCTGGTGACTGTATTAAAGGTGGGCACTGGGGCAGGAAAGCCTGGTTGCAAGAGCAGGTTACTATCAATCTAATTCTATGGTGTAAGCTCCCGAGATTGGAGCGCGCCACCATGGACTTCAATTAGACGGGGTCTTGTATTAGAGATTAAAAATCGATGGACTATTGTCTTTTTACAACCCAACAACATCTTCTGTTGTAATGTCTATAAGGTGGCCATACACAATGTGATATTATCCACGGTCAACTAACTGTTCCAATAATTTTCCTAACAATAGAGATTTTCTTGCTCTAATTTGGTAACTGGTCATTGGTGAACGCAACTGGCGAGCTATGTTCCGCTTTTACCAGAATCTATTGAAGTTCGAAAATCTGATAACCGAAATTCTTTTCTTTTTTTTGATAAACATTGTCAATGGGTTTTTTCCCCAATTTTTTACTTTTTAATGGAATTTTTTATTTTTTATTTCAATGAAAAGTTCAAGTCTCAAAAATTTCAAAACCCTGGAATGTTTGTTTAGAAACTTGGGGTCATCACTAGTCATTAAGAATGATATAATTATCAAACTTCCGAGATTCTTACCAGAACTCACAGGACAGATTTTGAAACCTGGCTATGATGTTGAAATTTGGTAGTTTCTCCGCAAACTTAGTTTTTGACAGATAAATTCAGAAACAAAACTATGTCGATACCGTGGATCTACCAGCTGAAGGGACCCCATCTATATATTCAGGAATGGAAAGATTTTAGCAGATACAATACATATAATCATATATAATAAAAATATTAGAAAGCCGTTTATACACAGTCAATTTCACAATGGTTTTTATAGAATCTATTGGTTTTCTTCTGAGATTCTAAGAGTCAAACTGACCTTGTCTTAACTCTACATGGTGAATCATAGTTCCTCAGCTTAGCCAGATCTGTTTGTTCACTTTAGATGGACTCCCATAGTGGGCCCTAGTAATGTACACTCTCTAATTAACAATCGCAACCTTTACTTTGCTGCTGTGTAAGATTATCTTAAGAAATACAACATAGGAGCGATACAGATGCTAAATAAAACCATTCACTCTCAAGGAAGAGTGGTAAGACAATGATTTGTCACTCCTGCTGTCTGAGATCTACAATGTTATTCAAATCCTTCATCCCAGCTTCAGGGCACCAATAATGTAATGAACATGCAACAAGTTCGCTTTGAGACGGGTAATTCAATCGAGTTCTTTTGCCAGCAAAGAAAGCAGATGAGCAGTCAGTGGCTGGCATTAAGCTGTCACATGCTGGTATGTCTCACGTTTGGAGTCTCTGTGGGTTCGTTCTGCATCTCGTGTCTAGGAAACAAAAGTCATTTTTATTTCAGTTGCTCTGGGAACAGGATTCTCTTGTTTTGTTCATATTTAAGTGCATTTCTTTTGTTACTGGGGAAGGAGAGACGATGCCCTTTCGACAGTGCGTATTTTTCTAATAAAACCTTTGCAAAAGGTTTCCTGCATGTCTGAAGCCTCCCGTGAGGCGGCCATAGCTTCATATTGTATCGCTAGGTCTGATCTTTATTTGATCTTTACCTTTTATCTCCAACTTAAAAAAAAAGAGAAATGTTCTAATACAAATATATTTATAGACGGGACAGAGAGTTTTAGATTTAATAGGGATTGTAGTAAATATACAGGATCTAATCCCATCTTGATAATAATGTATCCTATCCTGTTTATAGAATGCTGTACCATCATTTTACAAATCCATATCGTGAATAAGGATAAAAGAGTTTTAGGTCAACTGTCGCCTCCATCAAAATGTCATCCATCAAAACTACCGGTGAAATGTCCAATTCCAAATATATTGACCGGCAATGAAATCTGATGCTGAATTTTGGTTTTAATTGTTGAAATTCTAAGTTGAAACTTGAAATGTTCCATGAAATTTGGTACAAACGTGTGAACTTCACAACCAAACCGTGGCTTTAATGGGGAGAACATTTGAACGTAAACATTCTTAGGTTTGTAATCAAAGTCAACCTCAATTTATTTACAAATTTTTTAAAAAAATCCTTCCTGACCGCAAATCGGATTACTCCCTAGATCAACATTTAGCTTTTATGGGATGCAGCTCCGGTTTTTATTTAACCTTGATATCCTGAATTAAGTCCATCATGAACATTAACCTCTTTGTCAAGTTTCCATCAAGTTCACCATTCACTTTATTCAGGACTAGTCCTACACCCATTTACTCCTTCTACCTTCTAGCTAAGGAATCTGTGGAAGCACTTACAGGGAGATTCAATAAAAGTTCTTATCGTTTAAAATGGTGCTAATTTTGCCCCAACCAATCAGATCTTATTTGCATTTGAAAGCTAACATCTGATTGGTTGGGGCAAAATTAGCACACAATTTTAATGATAAGAACTTTTATTGAATCTCCCTGTTCATTTGCAAATTTCCAGACTTTTTGCTCCCATTTACTTTGAATGGACATTCATAAAGCCTACCATCATTTCTTAATGAAGTGAGCATGAACTTACACTGTATCTCATTGACTCACACAATTTCAGAACAAAGAGTTTGCCATTAACACGCACTTTTATTGAGCTTTAAAATTTGCAGCACACACAGACATTTAAAGGGCTTTGTACAGACATGGAGTGTGTCCATTCCAAAATGGGGGTCAAATTAAACTTTCCTTTTCTATGTCATATAGAGATTCAGTTTCCACATTAGCAGTGGGACCTAAAATGGCTAAAGATGGAAAATACAACACATGACGCAGAGCAGTGCAGTAAGGCAAAGAACCATGAATTCTGACCAGGTTATGGAAGAATGCCCTTGGCCATGAAATAGATATTGTAAGCAATGTTCCTATATTACACCATGGCTGTGTGATTGAACAGCTTACACATTCATGTGTAGAGGTAAATGACACCCCACCAAGCCATGATCCCACACCACCCAAACCACACCCATTTTGGACAAGGTCCTGAATAAGTATATTGCAAGTGGCATGGATAGCTTTATAGTGGTGCAGGTGAAAGGTTAAACATTTCGATTCCATCTGCTAATACAAATGTTAGATATCAGACAGTCAGTAAGTTAAATAAATGATTAAGAAATGCTATAAGGTTCTCAGCCAGAAATGAATGGAAATCTGAGTGACCTCATTTTATCAAAAACCACAATTTGTGTCTAAAAGATAAAATTCACTGCAACTTCTGATTAAAAGTATGGATCAGAGAAATAAAAGCAAATGCGATGAATGAGTAGTTTAAATCCCATCTCACCCATTCATCCTCTCCCCACCCCCCACCAGACCTCTTAAAGGACCAGTAAAAGTCACAACTTCATTAATCCTACAATGGTGTACAGCAGGATGTCCAACCTGTGGCCCCCAGATGTTTGAAAACTACAACTCCCAGCATTCCTCCATTGAAATGAAACCAAGGAATGCTGGAAGTTGTAGTTTTCCAACATCTGGAGGTTGGACATCCCTGGGTGTACAGTAATTACCAACAAATACTTTATTCACCTCTCTCTATCTCTATCAGCTTTCTCTATTCCTGTCTCTATCTCTCTCTGTGTTGCACATGCTTTCCTGCTCCCTCTTGCTGTCCGCTCTTTCTTTAGTCTCTTATGTCTCACTATATCTCGTGTCTTCTGTTGACTTTGCTCCCCCCTGTGTGTTTTCTCCTGGAGCTCTCGCCTCCTCTCACCAAGTAAATCTGGGCGGTATCCAGCTCTTTATTTTTTAATCTGGGAACGTATGAGGATTTCAGGTTTTGTAAAGCAGGAAAATCCATTGCCAAGGTCTCTGCGTTTTCCTATTTTGTCGTTTCCTATTTCGTCCACTACGGTACTTTACTAGATTTGGTAGGTACACGTGTCAATTAGGATCTATATTCCTGACCACACGTACTGATCAATACACAGTTGGTTTTGGAATTTGGATCAATTTCGGTGGTCAGTGTAGGGTGGCCCCCTTGTAAGCCGCAATGACTGAGCTCTTATAGGGAATCTCCACTGGTAAAACCATTTTTTTTGTAGTCAGTTTTATTGAAGAACAGGAGGTAAAGGAGCTGCGTCTTACCTCCCATTTTCCAATAAAACACCAGAGAGCCAAGAATCAAGTTCGAGAACTTACTCGATCTCTCGCTCCTCTGCCCAGGCTGAATACAGAGCCCGTCGGGACCTGTCAGAGGAGCGAAGGTTCAGGTAAGTTCTCTATCTTCGTTCCCGGCTCCTGCAGGTTTATTGAAGAACGGAGGTAGACACAGATTTTCTACCTCCTATTCTTCAATAAAACTGACTGAATAAAAATGTATTTTACCACTGGAGATGCACTTTAAATTAGTTCACACTGCCATGGAAGAGGTGCCTGGTAAGAATCCGTAACTCATTGACCAGGAAGGAGGCAGCACAGGTGATCGGGAGGTTGGGGATTTATATACCTTGTGCACGTTAAATAGAATTGTTTTTATATAAACTGGGTGTTTTATAAGTATTTTCACTAAAGAAGAACCCATGGACATCTATAACTAAACCCCTACCGGTATGTAGAAATCAATGCAGTGTAAAGTCCGTGGCAGACCAGATGTAATGAATAAACAGAGGGAGCAAATAAGGTCACAGCATTTGAAGTTAAACAGTTTTCACTTTTTCTAGTAAATATCCATTGAGACCTTTCAACCTCCTTGTTTAAGAAAAACTAAAGGTAAAAATCTGCAGTTAGCTTCTCTTCTGACAGCCAATAATTGACAGCTGCTCTCTAAGCAGCCTTTTGAGGATGTGCAGGCTTGCAGAGATTTAAGAGAGGTGGGGACTTTTTTCTGAGGGGCCCAACAAACAGGGGCATACAGTATAAACATCCTGCAGGGGTAACTATTCATGGTTATTTTCATTGAGGGTTTGAACACTCCCTTGTGAAGGTGTTTTGAGTCCAGTTAACAGCAGTTTCCCACTGGGCCAGATTTGTTTCTTTTAACTTGTGCAATAAAACACATTTGAAAGTTTGGTAATATGACAGCTTGGTAGGGGACCTGGTACAATGATTTAAGCTAGGTCATATCAAGGCTAGAGATGTCCAAAATTCGAAAATCCCGAGCGGACCCGTTAAAAGGAAAAATATTCTCGAAATTACGAGATTTCCGTATTTTGAAAATTTCTAAATTAGTGTTTTATCGAAATTTGAAATACGAGAAACTCGTAATTTCAAAAAACGGATTTTTGAAAAAACGAGTATCCTCGTAATTTCGAAAATTTTCGAAAATACGTATTTACGAAAATAAGAGACATCCGGTTCGGAAGGCGAAAATCCGGAAAATCCGCCGTTCGCGAACGGATAATCCGTGGCGGATCCGGGTTCGGATCCGCGAACCGGCCATCCCTAATCAAGGCATCAGCCATGTAAAGTATGTGCTGGTAAAACGACGATTTCTGATGCAGATGAACATTTGCCATTGACATTATATATGGTAAATATCACTGTGGTTATCGCCCATGTGTCCTTTATGGGGACCAGGAAAGTCTTTTATTTATAAGAGATCATTGGGAAATCCATCCCAGTTTAACATACAGTGAGCACTAACTGTACAAGTTCCATGGGTGGATGATTTGTCCTCTATGATAATGTCTTTTTATTAAGCTTTTTTATTCTCTATAGCACCCCAGAGGGCAATAGATCTTTCCCTGTTCCATGTCCAGCCAGGTCCTCAAAATGCTCTGGGGAAAATCTCAGGTCTATTTTCCACCCTAGTGACAGATCTATGAATTTAGTACAGTTAACAAATGGCCATAGAAGGACAGACTCTCATGGTTGTGTTGGTTATTTTATTTTTAACATTATGATTATCCTTTTATACCCGAAGTGTCAACATTTTCCAAGTCATTGTACACTGGGATCTGGCAAACACAGACTTGAAACACGGAAATAAAATATTCATGGTAAAACGCTTTATTTCCCTTACATGTGGGTTATTGAGAGAGAACATATGCAGTATCTGTTGGTTTTTATACACTTCACATTGCTCCGTCTCCTAAAGTTTTACTGCTTTAATGAACACTGGATCGTGTGCTCTGAGGAGACCCTTTCTTGCATCAACAGTTATTAAAGGAACCGCCGGATTATGCTGTGGTTTTATGGTGTTTAGCTGCTATCAATGCTGAATAAATAATCTTACCCGCCTTTTTAATCTGCTTATGATGCTTCATTATCTAAAGCCCCCCATACAGTACCATTGTGAGCGATCGGTAATTGATCAATTGTTCATTATATCTTCTGCCACTCTGTCTTCTATCCCATTGAGGCTTAAGGTGGGGAACTTTAAGCAGTTCTTCCAATCAGATTTCCAATCCTTGCACTCGATGGACTCCCTTCGGAAAAACATCTGCCCTAAACCCATAAAAATAATAATAATAATAATAATAATAAGGCACTCGGGGGTCTTATGCCTTTCACACCGACGTGCTGCTTCCTCAGAGACAACCAGATGTGTACAAACTAACACACTGGGAGTTCATAATTAGCAAAGATCCGGAAAGCCACAGTTGGACATCTGGGAACACACCGCAGTTTGTCTACCTGGTGTTGCCCCTAGTGGCGGTCAACCGAGGCGAATCACTGTCGGTTACGGTGACACACCCGATAGACTGCACAATTGGCCAGGATTTTCTGGCACGTCCAAACTGAACAAACATCGGTCGCAGCCACTCGCAGATTTTTCGACAGACCAATATACGGAATATTGTTGGGTCCCCTGTTGTGGCATCGGTCTAGACTAAGAGATTGATTCAGGCAAAATATCCCTCTTCTGAATGCGATTCTTTCCTGGCTTCCATGGTGAGTCTCTGGATGAGCAATGACATTTGTTGTTTGATTATAGATTGTACCAATCCTATCTGGTTAGTGTTCCTTTAAGGTGTCAGTTTTTCATAGTCCAGGATCCCCAAGTTAAATTTTACATGTTGTCCATCACTGTGGATATTAATAGTGTATAGCGCAATGCTTACCAGAAGGTTGGGCGCGCTTGTGTTTCTAAGAAAGGTTTATCATCTTGGTCTGTTTAAGGTTCACTAGACAGTCAGCTTACATAACAGGTCTATTCAAACCCGACATTCAAAGCTGACATTATAGCACAATTCCTGGCCTGTTTTAGCAGCTAATGTTCAGACATTCCACGTGTAATGTATCTGTAGTTCTCCTACACTGGAACATGCTCTATTCCTTAACATTGCCATATTAATATAATAATATACAGGTATATAATACATGGTAGTTTTACATCACATGGGCAAGGCTAACTCTCCCCAGTGGTAAAAAAGATACCACTGATTAGATAGGCTCACTCTAATCAGTGTAAAAAAGATATGCACAACCAATATGTCTTTTGTGTGTTTTTTGTGTCTTTTGCGATACCACACAGCCTGCGCAACAACTGCAAATTCTAGGATACTAAGCACAACTTCTAAATGTTGCACAGCAGCGTCCGTAAATGGTCTGCAGCAGTCCGTAGACGCAACTTTGTACCTCATTCCAAAGCACCTTGTTTAAAAAAAAAACACACAACTATGCTTGGTACACATAAACTAGAGAGGTCATGCGGAGCTTTATTCTATAAATGAGGTCAGGGCAGTAAGCAATCTTATCAGAGACGGGTCTTATGGACCTGTACACGCAAGTTCTCTCATGCTGCCACTGGAAAGTAAAACCTTTCATGTATTTTCTCGTCTGACTTTTCTGGACAAGGAAAAAAGAAAAAGACTTGAACTGGAAATTAGAGAATCACAGCGGGAAACCAGATAATGATTTCGGGATAACAGTTTAACCACACAATGCATCCCAAGGGAATGAACGCAGACGGGCATATTGTTGGAAATCTTCATTCTGTGCTGTGTTTTTATATTCAGTACTAGGAAAATACTGAAGGGATGCAGTACAGTTTACCCAGACATTAAACCAACATCGAATTTCACTAAAGAGCTTCGGAGACCCAAAAGTACAAATGGCCCTGCACAGATCCTGTAATAGGAAACTCATGATGAGGCCCCACTGCTATTTACAAAAAAATTGCTGTGCTTTTGCTATGCGCTCAGTTTGTGTTTCCAAGGGATTATGGGTAAAAAAACTAAAACAAATTGGCATTCAATTTTCGAATGTTCGAGGCTATTTTACAAAATGATCAAAGATAGCCCTGTGCATTCGAATATTATCGAAAATTTCTTCTGAAGTCCCGAAATTCGGAGGATCCGTCCAGATTCGGACTGATCTTTCGGTAGGGTACTGTGTGGAACTGGGTTCGTGTCGGACCCGGATCCATCTCTACTGCGAATTATCTATTTAGTGGGACATATTTGGACAATGTAGATTAGTTTAGTTATTGATACTATGAATTGAAGCCCATAACTATAGTATGAAATTACCCCTTTCCAGTCATATGTGATCACCATATTACAATGGAAAATATCACAGTGAGAAGGAGAACAAAATGAAAATCCAGACTCAAATGTTTAAGAGAAAACGTTTATTTTATTTAAATTACATACACACTAACAACATAAACCCCCCAATTCTACCCTATCCCGGATGAATCCAGAGGAAGCGAAAACCCCCATCTGATCCAAAGCCTATCGGCTCCCGAACCAGAACGGGGGGAAAATTCCTTCCTGACTCCATGTGGCAATCGGACTATCCCTGGATCACCTTGGAACGTATTTATTCCGCTACCCCTCCCAGTGAATCATGGGATGCACTGCCATTATCTACCCTATCCGAGATGATCCAGAGGAAGGCGAAAACCCCCATCTGATCCAAAGCCTATCGGCTCCCGAACCAAAACGGGGGAAAAATTCCTTCCTGAATCCATGTGGCAGTCGGACTAATCCATGGATCACCTTGGAACGTATTTATTCCGCTACCCCTCCCAGTGAATCATGGGGATGCTTCAGAAGAGATTGTCCCGCCCAACTAGGATGGAGGTGGGGGCCGGACCGGGTAAGTAAGTATCCAAACTACCTACTGTTCTCCTAGGGGTGAGGACCTAGTGTGTTAGGTTTAATCCTGTACAGCTAAAGGGAGGGGTTGGGATTTACTCCCCTTTAGTTCCCCAAATCCAAAAAAAAAAAATTGTACCCCAGAGTTGATCCAGCAGGAAGGCAAAAAACACATTTAAAGCCAAAACCAATTGGTTTCAGAACAGGGGATAGTTGTCAAGGTTTACCAAGGATTTAAATATCCCATCCTATCACTAACCAATGCTACATTGTAACCCAAATGTTCAATAAAATCATCAAAATCATACATTACCGTACCATAGTATGCAAAACATGCAATACAAACCATTAACAGCCAAAACAAACAGAAATCTGGCTAATGGGATGGGCACAGACCTGTAAGTGGGGATGGGATCAGGAGCCTGATAAGTGGGATGGATCAGAACCTGATAAGTGAGGATGGGATCAGAGTACCTGATAAGTGGGAATGGGATCAGGATCCTGATCTCTATTTTCCATATTTGCTTGGCTTTATTCTTATATTCCTGTAGTTGTTCACGTTTCTGTATCAGTTCCTGGATTACCATTTCCCGTATCTGTTCACGTTTTCCACCTGACTTTCTCCACTACTTTGTTGCTGTTCCATAGCTGTATCAGTTCCTGATTTACCATTTCCTGTATCTTTTCCGTTTCCCTGCCTTTTCCACTAGTTGTTGCTGTTCCAGTATCTGTATCCGTTCCTGGTTTATCATTTCCTGTATCTGTTCTTTTCAGTCGTTGTTGCTGTTCCGTAGCCGTATCAGTTTCTGTATCCGTCTTTTCGCTTTTGCTGTACCTTTCCTGTTGCTTTTCCAGTCGTTGTTTCTGCTCCTGTAGCCGTATCAGTTCCTGTATCTGTTGCTTTTCCGTAGCTGTGCGGTTCTTAAATCTTCCATTACCTGTTAGCTTTTCCCTGTTGCTTTTAGTTGCTGGTCTTCTAGCAGTTGCTGTTCCTTTGCTGTATCCGTATCAGTTTCTGGATCTGTTCTTTTTCTGGAGCATTTCCCGTTGCTTTTCCAGTAGCTGTCCCTCTAGCTGCTGCCTTTTCTGTATATCTTCGTGCAGCTCTTTCTTAGAGACTTCATTAACTCCAGGTGTTCCTGTAGCTTTTCTAGGACTTTTTCAGTGCTGTTGCATTTCTCTCGGCTGTAGCCGCTCCCGTAGCTGTTTCTTTTTCCCGTAGCTCTTGCTTTTCCGTAAATCATTCAGTTTACATTGATTTACGTGTATCTTGCATCACTTTCATATTTTTTGTAAGCCGTTCTATTTCCTCCTGAATTCCCTGTATCTTCTTCTGTCGCTCTTGCTGTTTCAATAGCATTTTATTGTCTTTTTTGCCATTGTTCTCCGCGGTGTGGTTTGGTTTGGATTGGACCTTTTTCCTGCTGCAACACTAAAGTTTGCAAAAATGCATCATTTTTCTGAGGATCAGCAGCTCCTTATATACCCCCAGGGGGTGAGTCCATCATGACATCACACTGCAGGATCACATGACAAGTGATGTGACATTGTTATACCATCTGGTGGTCGATGACATCACAAATGTATGCAAGGTCCACATGTCTTGACATGTGACATTGGTAACCATAGTGTGAGCACAGGGGGTTGTATATGATTTAAATCATTAATGCTATGTAAGGGAGAGTGGTGCCCAGTCTTTAATAAAAAAAGAAATCATGGTTCCGTCCAAACCACCTATCCCAGGTGTCACATTGTAATGTATTGGAAAATGAACCACGCACAGATGTTTGGAATAAACAGTTAGTCCGTTTAACACAAGAAGGTCCTAAAATGCCCATAGGAAAACTACCAGCCTGTATAATGTTTATTTAGAAAACCGTTAAACTGAAAAGTCCTTGGGACAGGGATACTGGAATTCCAAACTCCCATATTTGTTTCTGTGAGGGACACCACCCAAGAAAACTGATTCTGCAGTCTTCCTCCGTGGCTCAGCACATCTTTAAACAGGATTAGTCCAGGACTAACCTGGAAATGAAAAATATGGCTGTAGCTTCTTAATGAACATATATAGGTAGGTAATAACCAATCAACCTCTCTGCCCCAGATTTTAAACAATTCATTTTTAGAGTATTATCCTTTCAAATTGTTATGCAGATTTCATTTAAATATCACATATAAAACATATTGGGATACATTCCTTTGCTGAAACAGATATAGGCTATCTATATTTAAATAAATGAGTAAAGAAAAAAGCCAATTGAATCACTGTCTATCATCAATTTGTAAAACAGATAATTTAGGCTGCCTTTCTCAAATCCATTTATCAGGGTTGACGTCTGTGGGCGGAGCCACACGTACAATAGCTTGTATCAAGTTTTCTGTCAATTTACCCCGAGAAAGATGTAATTTCACGATTTCCAGCGCTAATCCTTTTTTTTGTAAAATCGTTGCAATCATCTTTGGCTGTAAATTGATTTTTAGATGGGTTCGGTTTTCCGGTCAAATCTTTACGGAGGACTTGAGTAGAAAAGAAAAAGAAAAAATCGAAAAAATAATGGATTTCGCTACTTTGTCCTTTTTAGGGCTTTTATTAGAAGAGTTTCTGTAATGGGGAAAGTAATTACAGGGACGGTTTGGAACATGCTGGATGGATTATTAGAGCGAAGGCAATAAAATATTAAAATCGTCTATGTTTAACTGGGCTTTACGTCCGGAGTGATATATAGGATTACCAAGTACATTAGAAATTGTATTTTAGTTTACATTGTTGTTAAATATTCGTCATTTATGGTCGATTGCTTGGTCCTAGAACTGATAACGACCAATTAGCTATTAGTGGCTGATCGGGCTAGTCTACGGATTCTCAACTGTGTTCCTATGGGTGTTTGAAAACTACAACTCCTAAGAATTCCCTGGCTTCCCTTGTAGTTTGGAATGCTGGGAGTTGTAGTTCCAGAAACACCATTTGAGGATCCCTGACTATCTAAAAAGAGGTAATTGCTATTGGGTTAAACTTGACTGGTACTACATTAAAAGAGAAGTTCTGCTAAACATGTTTCTTTCAAGTATACCCTAGAAAGTTGTTGATTTAAAAGATGTTTAAGGTTTTACCACACTTGCACGGTCAGATGAAAAGGTGTCTGCCATTTCTTTACGTACAGACCCTAGCGTTCTCCTATGTAAAGCATAGGGAGAATGATCAGGACTTAGTGTTCCCGAAAGGCATTCTGACTCCCTATACTTTAAGTATATTGAGACGGACTGAGGCAGTGGAAAATTTTCAGGCTTTTCGAACAACCGAGGTAAATTGTTCGGAAAAGCGGCTACACACTGTAACAAGTAAAGCCAGTTACCATTGGATCCTTGTTGTTTACGTCTGTACCCACTTTACTTGTCCTTTTACATATCCTTTATGTGTTCAAGCCCTCTGCTGTAACTCCTCCCCTGCTCCAAGCAACTGATTAGCATGCTCAGTGTACTTCCCCCGAACAGAGAATACTGGACAAAAGGTTACAGCAGGGTTGCTTTAGCACCAGTTTTATTTATATCTTAACAGCAATATTTTGATTTTTTATTTCTTAAAAGGTATAATACATCATTTCATCGTAAGGTTCTGGGCCATGATAATGTATGTATGTGTTTATGTCTTATATTGTGCCAAAACACATTCTGTGGATAGATTTGAACCAGGACTTTTAAGCCTCAAATTCTCATTTAAATAAAACTAAGATAATTCCTATGATAAAGTAACCATTGCTGTCTTTCTTTTCCCTTAGGTGTTTACAAGATATGGCAAATGCGACATGTTTAATTCTGGCCAAGATGGACGGCCTCTTCTCACCACTGTGAAGGAGGCACGGCCAACTGGTAACGGGCTAGAAATCATGTTGGACATTCACAGGATGAATATCTTCCTATCTGGGAGATACAGGTACGTTCCAAAATACAAAGAGTGTCATTATATTGAAAAGCGCTGTGTCCTATAGCCCCAGAATAAGATATTGCATACTGGTTCGGCAGACCGTGGTTATCACCAAAGGCTGAGCAAAATGCACTGAAGCACTGATTTCCCCCGTTTTTCTTTCATCTCCGGCACGTCCTTAGGTTTTGATCACATGGTTAAGCCATGATATCCTAGATGTTTATGTTGAACATGGTCTACTATTGTTCAGGCTGGGTACACACCAGCAGATTTACTTTTCGAGTGAACTATTCCTTTAATATAAGTGTCCATATCACACACAGGTAACACATGTGGCAAACCCACAGAATAGTAATACAAGTGCCCAAGCACAAGACCGGTAATATAAGTGCCAAAAGTACAGGTGTGGGCTCTCTTTCTTGTTGCCTGGGACAAACATAAATGTTGGTACAGGTGAAAATATTTCTACTACCAAAAGTTTAGCACTCAAAAAATTATCTATTACCATATATATAAAAAAAAAAATTATATATATATACATGATCATTATTTCCAAACAAGCATAGTAAATACACAGTTAATTATATTGTTTGCCGGTTCTGGGGGTAAAGTTAATATAAAGTAGGGAGTTGTAAAGTTTTAACCAGCACAGGCAAAATAAATTTACACTGCTGTTTACGACCAATAAAATAAATGGCATGTTCCGATTTTACAGTAAATTCCAGGCAGCATTACTGTAAATGTGCAGCTTTTTAGCATTCATTTTTCAAGAAAACTACTTTACAAATCCTGTTGATTTTCTGCTGGATTGAAGTTAGAAATCACGTGTTTTGCCAGGAAACGTTGTAAGAAATATGAAGCAGCGGATTCTGCAAAGAAACCAAATCTTCAAATATTGCTATTTTTTATAATTTTTTTCCTTTAATCTTTTTAAAAAAAGATGGTGAAGGCTATTTTATTATCCCTGCTGTGTTTATTAAGAGGAGAAAATGAGAGATAGGACCAGCGTCTATATAACATCTTGTACTGAACACACACTGTCATTTTCTGTGATTTTATAAGCTGTGTGTTAGATGATCGAACCACCTAGAGTTCTGGGGACTTTTACAGTTGCGACTACTGGCCATATACAATAGATATTTTTCTGAATTTGGCCATTAAACTTTCCATTCTAAGTTCCTGTTTAGAAATTAGCATTACCCTTTCATGTTTTATACAAAGAGGAACATTTCAGAAGACCTTTATCTCCGCAGTTCTTAGTCTGACAGACAATACTTCAAGTAATGGATGTTCCATCCCCAACCAGGAGTTTTAAATTACAGGGAAGGAAATGTATAATGTGACAAGCCAAGTATTTCGTTTTGCTGTAGGAATAGCGAGTCCCTGGCTCGGAATCAGCCTTTCCCAACTGTCCTTGGGATCATCGCGTCTGAATAGGCAATATCGACCGTCGCTCACTGTGAAAATGGACTGGGCCGGTGATTAGGTCTTTTTATGTTATTTAGATAAAGTGTAAAAAATAAGAAAAAAAAACTTTTATAGAGACGTTCGTAGGAGTAAAATAGATTTTGTATGGAGAGTAAAGCTTTTCTTGGATTAAAGAGATGTGGGCACGTGTTACAGTTATGGTTTACATATATCACTGGAACTTTAATGTATGCAAGACTGTAACTCAAAGCGCTCCTTCCAGCACTCTAGATATCCGTGACCGTGTTGGTGGGTATTTCTGCTAAGACTCTTGATGGTACAGAAACTTCCTCAGAGCAGACATGGTTTACTATCGACAAGGCCGCACATAAGTTTTGCTAGTGAATGGGGGTCTCCTGTTATAGTTACATAGACTTAAGGACAGTACTCTAACTATCATTCACTTGGTATTAAATGATGTAATAGAATGCATTTGCCCCTTTAACCAAGTACCTGTCAATAGCGCATCTACAGGCTGCAGCTTTGCAACTGAAGAATGTGGGAGTTTTCAAAGATGATGGTGAATGATTTCAAGTCTTTTGTATAGGTTTGATTGATAAGTCCCAGACTTCTTTGTAAGATGAAGTATGTGAAAGGTATATTGGGATATAGTATGTGTCCCAGACTCCCCTCTAGACTGCCCTTTACTGGGTACCTATAAAACGTACTTCCCCTTGACAACACAGAATAGATTGAGCTCACACTGATTTACATTATTTTCTCTATATAACACAATAAGCCGCAGTGAGATACATGGAATTCGGTACGGATATTCCACTAATAGGCTCTGGCATAAACATAATCTACCAGGAAGGGGAATAAAGATTATTGATTATTTATCTTTCCTATAATCAATACTAGAGATGTTTAATTAGTAGGGTGTGATCTACAAATGTCACCCACCCTAGTCCATTGCTGTCAGTATAGATGGCCGAACCCAGCAAACGGACCCATTAAAGTCAATAGGGTAGTTAAAAATTAAGGTGTAAACCAGCAATGGTAACTTACTGTTAATGGCAGCAGGGCTGGGAAATGGTTCTGGGGAACACTATCAATACCCAAAATCTGTAAAAAACAAAACACTGTCCAGTCCCGGAAACTTCACGCGCTCCTTTTTGGGATTCCGCATAGTATTTTTGAGATTTCTAAAATGTATGAAAATTGACGATTTTTAAAAAAAAAAAATTCTCGTTATATAATTGAAAAAGAATAATAGAAAATAGAAAAATGCCAGTTCGGAAAAATCCCAAAAAGTCAGAATCCGTCCCCAAGTTCAATATAAAAAGTTTGAAATCCAACCGAGTTCAATCCGAAATTATTAGAAATCTGTCCCGAGTTCTGGCGATCCGTGAAATCCGCTTTGGAACCAGGTTTGGGTCTCTACTGTTGAGTCGCGCATAATTCCATACTATACAGGAGAAATGTAACACGCAACAGTAAATCATTTAATATCCGTCAGTTTAGACGTGGGTCAACGGATTATTTATTCATTATTTATTTATCTTAGGCACAAGACTCTACCTTGAACCCTATGAAACCAAGTATTGCATTGAAAACTAAATGCTAACACAATAGTTATGAGTGTCCCATTGGCCTTGCTTTGTATATTATATTATTATTTGGATTTATATATGCCAACAATTACATGTATACATTCACATCAGGCCTGTGCCCTGAAGAGCTTACAATTAAGACATTTATTGGAACATCAACCTATCACTCATGTATTTATGATTGTGGGGAAACCGGAGTCCCGGGGGGGGAACCCCGCAAGCACGGGGAGAAACATACAACACTCTTGCGGATGGTCCAAGGACGGAATCGTTCAGGACCTCAGCGCTGCAAGGCACCAGTGCTAAATATGAGCCATATATGAGCCCCACACATTAGGAACAAAGAAGCCATGTTTCATCAGGATTCCTGCTGTTCCTGTTACCAAACTGTCACGTAAATTAAAATTGATTAGCAACGTTATAGCTTGAGCTCCGTTGTATAGATAAGCCACGTTAAGTGCCATTACCCAGAGTCCTTTGTGTTCTCCTCTGACTTCTACCATGGCATTGAGAACTCAGATCTACTTAAAATAAAGAGAATCGGGCCAATGCCTTCCAGCCTTTGGTATTGAGGTGGAACAAACTATATACTTCCCCCCACGCCTTCCCACGATGACATACCAGAAGCCTGTGGTTCATTGTTTAATGTTGTATGGGAGTAAAGGTAGAATAAATAATTAAATACATAGAAACAAATCAGCCTGAAAACGGAATGATCAAGGTAACCGTTCACTAACGTGAAAAGATGTTAATGAAGATAGAATAACTGATTCCCTCTAAATGGTATGCGGCCTCCGGGGTAATTTGGTTAGCAATAAGCACAATAAAAACCCGTGTTGAACATCATTTGATTTACAAATAATAATCACTTAATTAGATCTATATCTAGACTGGAAATTTGATTTAAAGGACTTGCGTAAGTGCTCTCAATCATAGGCTCTTAACATTTCCACTTCAGGAAACTAACCAGGGGCATGATTCCAGCCACAAACAGGAAACGAGAAATGATACTCCCAATATGTAACGTTAGTAGCCATAACATTAATTGCTTACTTATAATGCTTTGTAAATAGCCAATTCTTATAATGAATCTATTTCTAGTCATGAAATACAGAAGGCGTCTTGCCCAGGTGAAAGATTAGGCCCCCAAAATGTAACTCCCGGGATTCTGAAGGAGCGAAGTTTGGTAGTTGCTAGGACGGTATTTTAATATTTTTGGGCCTTAGTTCAGTCATTGACGGTACCCAGAAAGGTACGTTGTAGGCCTGTCAGAAAGACTTCTGTGTTTGGAATGCAATTTGAGAACGTTAATGGATAAGATATTGGAATACATTTAAAGGGACACATACTAAAATGACTTTGCCTGCATCTTAATATCAGTATTGAATACCTGAATGTAGTAGCACTTTTTATGATTCTGTGTGTGTTGCTGGCATACCCTCATCATCCAACACACAATGTGTTTTAGAGCAGTATCCCCCCCCTCCCTTTAACCAACTCCCACTTCATCAGACGCCTACTTTTTCTCCCCACAATCCCATGGCAGCCTGCCACAGCATACAGCATGTCCAACTGTCAAACCCTGTCACCATTCCCAGACTACGTAATCTACTCACAGAAGAATAGTTTGATAAGGGGAAGCTTAGATTAACAAATAATATAAGAAGTGTTTGATTGGGAAATTATAGAACTTATATGCAATCTACAATAAAAAATGTAGTGGTGGTTGTGAAGAATATAGTTTACAGTTATGGTCATTTAATATACCTAGTTTTTCAGTATAGATACCGCTTTAATTAACACATTATAAGTAGGAGGTCCCCATCTTGGTTTTCTGGTGTACTAATGAACTAAGGAATCTGTGGTCTTGACCTTACTATTTTGTACTTGGATTGCAAACGATTAACTGGCTACAGGATCAAATCCCAAACAGTTGTTATTTATAAACATTTTTCTAATCTGCGATGTATGTTCTCTCCCCGTGTTTGCGTGGGTTTCCTCCGGGCACTCCGTTTTACCCCACAATCATAAGACATCCTGATAGGTTTATGCTGTTAACATAAATGATAGATTTGTAGCTCTTCTGGGGCAGGCCTGATTGCAATGTTATTAAAGTTGTAAAAGCGTACGGAAGAACTGGTTGGACGCTATATAATCCACATATAATAGTTGGTTGTGTTTGTTCATCAGGCGGCTTTCCAATGCTTTTTTAACCTATTCAACAATAAACCTAATATTTTTAGAGATACACCTAGGAGTTTTAGTCAGCTATAGAGATATTAACCCTAAAGCCTCGTACACACGTGTTATTAATATCGATGCACGACCCCGGGGGAAATATACACTGCGATAAACCAGCCATTCTGCAGGATAGTCCGTGCTGTGTGTATAATTCACTTGGGTTTTGTACATTGACTGCCAATGGATTGATGAAAATCCCGAGCAAACTCATACACATGTACGATAGCACTTTTGAGTGTTTTTTATTTACGAGCTTAAGCGGTGTCAGCATATCTGCTAAAGCGAATAAAGTAACTCTGTTGCATTAGTAATGGACTCTGCCTCTGTACTGAGCCCTATAGGCCTGAATTTGGCTTTTGGCACTAAGTTCCATATAAATTATATCAACACATTGGAAGGTAAAGAGCTAAACTAATATTACTCCCAATACTACTACTAACTCCAAGAAAAGAAAGGTACTGGGAGTTAGTTACATGGGACACAGTCCCTGCTGACATATCAATCATACACCTACCTTAGTACTGTCATTAGGAATTTTACAGTGGCCCCGACAATTTTTTAGTAAACAATGGTATTCCCCACAGTTGGAAAGTCTTCTAGTCACCTCTATCGATTCTTCCGTCCATCCTTTCAACACTAATATAGACCAATTCTTTATGTATCAAAGTGATAAAGGTAACATTCAGGCAGTTTAACTGCAACCGGCCCGTTTAGTCACATTTTCAACACAACATATTTCGAGCCTCACAGGGCCCTTATCTCAAGTGTCTCAAGGCTCTGTGAGGCTCGAAACCTGTTGTGTGGCACATGTACTAAACGTGGTCCGTTGCATTTAGACTGCCTGGGGGGGGGGAATGTTACCTCTATCACTTGATAACATAAAATCCAGACAATGTTTGGCATGACTCAATCATGTTGGGCCATTAAACTGACGACTACTGTGCTTTACTGACGGGTATTTTCTCTTTCCAGCAGAAAGGCAGCAGCTTGGTGATGCCTGTAAATCTTGTTAATAACTTGTCTGTTTATTAATATTTTCACGTTATCTTTCTTGCGCCTATTTCCACATTATCCTTGTCCAGTTTCGCCGTCCACCCAGGGCCGCTGTTCTATAATATCCATTCAATCATACTGTGGTTCAAGGCAGTCATACGGAGGGGGTTTGAATAACCTGTCCAGAATCCCTATATCTCAGCCTGGAATAATAGTCCAAATGATTCCTTTTTTTTTTTTTTACATCATTTCCGGCAAACAGATCGTAACTACTAGTTTAGCGCGAAACGTCTACCTGCTCGTAATGACGCAATCCTCCAGTTTAAATAAATATAAATCAGGTACAGAAGGGGTCCTGAGATAGAACACTTTGTCAGAAAGTAAAAATAGCTTAGCAATAGGAAAATGATTCATAGCCTTTGAAAAACAGACTTGATAATGCGCCAGGCTCTGATATTTCCATCTAATCCTCCGTCCAGTCGCCTGTTTAAAACAAATATTTTCTATTTGATTTTTGCTCGGTGAAGGAAAAAAATACAAGCTCCAATGCGATATTAATAATGGCTCTGCTGTGTTGCCGTTGGTGTGGTTGCGAATGTCCGCTGATAACATTTTGTGTGGATAACCATCGAATTTGGCCGACCTCTATAGGTGCAAATCCTGTAAAATTCCTTTCCTATTTCTCTGATGATACTCGGCCAGCAGATGGATACATGCTGGGAATTTCGAAATGCCTCTATTTGTTTTATTCTATTCTCCTGTTTATAAAGTGTAGTAATATTAATGGTTCTTTCCGCAGTTCCAGTAAACTGCAGCCGTTATATCTATCTCAGTACTGTCTACATTGGCTGTCACCCGTACTTTTAGACTGGATTAAATCGTGTTTCTGTAGCATTAACATACTACAATACTCCGAAGAAATAGCGTTTTAATAATAAATAACATAAATTCAGTAAAGCTAAAAAAATATACACAAGACCATTCTTATAATAGAATATTTTTCCAGCCTACGTACGGACGGCTATGTCTATAAAGTACAGTGTACGGTGAAATATTTAAAGAGAAGTAGAGTTTAAAACTTTTTTTTAGCTTAACTTACAGCCTATAATCTGCTTATTATAACAATGTTTCACTTTTTCCTCCTTTGTGTTAAATAAGCACAAATGTCCTAATAGGACATTTTCCCTAGATGAATCATATTGATATGCGCATCCACCTGGGAGAGGAGCTGGGTAATTGAAGATTTCAATAACTACAGTATCACATGCCTACTTTTGTTTAGGAATTATTAAGCAGGACAAGTATATATGTCATATTAACTGCCAGTTTTCTGGGCTATAAGTCAGGACACACAATTTTTGCCTCCAAACAATCCAATGATACCTTTTACTGGTCTACTGGAGTAAGAAAGGCACATGTTAAACATCTGATTGGCTTGATGCATAGTATTTTAATTGCACTAATGTGAATAAGCCCACATTGCTTTTTAAGTCTTTACAAGCACACTTACACTAAAAGTGTTACTTCGAAAATGTTATTAAATGAAAAAGTCATAATATGTTATAAGTTCTTTGCATTACAATGATCTGGAGACTTTTTCCGACTTCACCTCTCCGGGTGGGCACGTGTACAATGGTGAGCTGTCAATTAACACTTGCACATCACCTACAGATACGGTGCGTACTCATCTACCTCAGTGTGAGGGTAGATGGTCCTCCCGGCAGCCCCAGGGAGATTGTGTCATTTTGTGATATGTCCCCACTTTGAATAAATGTTTCAAATTGCTTTCTAAAGTAAAATGTTACCAGTTAATGTACAATCCCAGTGGATCAACGCACGGCACATGGAGGCTGAGGATGTCTCATAGCAGTCCGGACTGCAGCCCCACAGCCGGAGAATATTGTCTCTGTGAGAGAGCACAGCCGACCAACAGCATCTTTGATAGGGCAGTGGCTGAAAGCAGCAGTTTTGCTAGAAGAGAAGACAACACAGTGATGCTTTGGTCGGAATTTGACCTAATCACGGCAGTCCTACAGTGACCCATGACGTGGCCTCCTTCTGCTGAATAAATATTAAACCAAAAACGAAATTCCGGTTCGAAAATTCCAAAATCGATGCTGGACCGTACATAGCTTTATAATAGATTTTATAATTTAACTTCTGTGCCATTGGTCCATGTTCCCCTGGCACAACTGCCCATGTTCTAGTCCAAGTTTGGCACACAGTTAATATGATATAGACCAGAAAAGGAATCCATGTTTTATTTTCAAACCTTCAGAACTTTGACTTCCATTGACTTCTATTTGGGTTCATTTTGGATTGCTGTGGCACACCAGACAGACCTGCCACCAGGTTCTCATAGATTTATGTGGCACACCAGACAGACCTGCCCCCAGGTTCTTATA
>JAACNH010003859.1:0-26751 GCA_019447015.1 Hymenochirus boettgeri
GAAAGGGTTAAGACTGGTCAATCCTACACAGACCAGTAATGAAAGGGCTAACACTGGTCTGTCCTACACAGCCCAGTAATGAAAGAGTTAACACTGGTCGGCCATACACAGCCCTATAATAAAGGGGTTAACACTGGTCAGTCCTACACAGCCCAGTAATGAAAGGATTAACACTGGTTGGTCATACACAGCCCTATAATAAAGGGGTTAACACTGGTCAGTCGTAGACAGCTTATTTAGGGATTATATGACCGACAGTGTAACCCTTTCATTATTGGGCTGTTATAGGACTGACCAATGCTAACCCTTTCATACTGGGCTGAGTAGGAATGATCAGTGTTAACCCTTATATAGGGCTGTGTATGACCGACGGTGTAACCCTTCATTATTGGGCTGTATGGACTGACCGGTGTTTAAACCTTTATTACTGGGCTACTGTCTACGACTGACAAGTGTGACCTCTTTATATAGGGCTCTGTATGACCGACCAGTGTTAACCCTTTCATTATTGGGCTGTATAGGACTGACCAGTGTTAACCCTTCATTACTGGGCTGTCTACGACTGACCAGTGTTAACCCTTTATTATATGGCTGTGTTTGACCGACCAGTGTTATCCTTTCATTACTGGGCTGTGTAGGACTGACCAGTGTTAACCCCTTTATTATAGGCTGTGTATGGCCGACCAGTGTTAACTCTTTCATTACTGGGCTGTGTAGGACAGACCAGTGTTAACCCTTTCATTACTGGTCTGTGTAGGATTGACCAGTCTTAACCCTTTCATTACTGGGCTGTGTAGGACTGACACAGTGTTAACCTTTCATTACTGGGGCTGTGTAGGACTGGCCACTGTAACCCTTTATTACTGGGCTGTGTAGGACTGACCAGTGTTAACCCTTTCATTACAGGCTGTGTAGGACTGACCTATGTGAAACGTTTCCTTATTGGGCTGTGTAGGACCTGACCAGTGTTAACCCTTACATGCTGGGCTGTGTAGACTGACCAGTGTTAACCCTCATTACTGGGCTGTGTAGGTCTGACAAATGTTAACCCTTTATTATAGGGATGTGTATGACGACCAGTGTAACCCTTATCATTAATGGGTTGTTATGATGACAGTGTTAACCCTTTCATTATTGGGCTGTATAGGACTGACCGGTGTTAACCTTTCATTACTGGGCTGTCTACGACTGACCAGTGTTAACCCCTTATTATAGGGCTGTGTATGACCAACCAGTGTTAATCCTTTCATTACTGGGTGTGTGTAGGACTGACCAGTGTTAACCCTTATTATAGGGCTGTGTATGCCAACCAGTGTTAACTCTTTCATACTGGGCTGTGTAGGACAGACAGTGTTAGCCCTTTCATTAATGTCTGTGTGGATTGACCATCTTAACCCTTTATTACTGGGCTGTGTGTAGGACTGACCAGTGTTAACCCTTTAATTACTGGGCTGTGTAGGTCTGACCAGTGTTAAACCCTTTATTTAGGGCTGTGTATGACGACCAGTGTTAACCCTTTCATTACTAAGCTGTGTGAGACTGACCAGAGTTAACCCTTTATATGAAAGGGTTAACACTGGTCGGTCATACACAGCCCTATAATAAAGGGGGTAACACTGGGCAGTATGAACGACAGTGTTAACCCTTCATTACGGGCGTGTGTAGAAACTGACCAGTGTTAACCCTTTCATTACTGGGCTGTGTAGGACTGGCCACTGTTAACCCTTATTTACTGGGCTGTGTAGGACTGACCAGTGTTAACCCCTTCATTACTAGGCTGTGTAGGACTGACCTATGTGAAACGTTTCATATTGGGCTGTGTAGGACTGACTAGTGTTAACCCTTACATTACTGGGCTGTGTAGGACTGACCAGTGTTAACCCTTTCATTACTGGGCTGTGTAGGTCTGACAAATGTTAACCCCTTTATTATAGGGCTGTGTATGACGACCAGTGTTAACCCTTACATTACTGGGTTGTGTATGATGACCAGTGTTAACCCTTTCATTACTGGGTTGTGTATGATAGCCAGTGCTAACCCTTTCATTATTGGGCTGTGTAGAAATGGCTAGTGTTAACCCTTTGTTTTCTGGGCTGTGGTAGGACAACCAGCATTAACCCTTTTATAACTAAGCTGTTTTAGGACTGACCAGTGTAACCCTTTCGTTTTTGGTTGTGTAGGTCCAACCAGCGTTAACCCTCTGCAACTGTGCTTTGTAGGACTGACCATTGTTTACCCTTCCATACAGGGCTGTGGTGGGACTGACCAGTGTTAACACTTTCATTACTGAGCTGTGTGAGACTGATTCAGAGTTAACCCTTTATAACTAGGCTGTGTTATACTGACCAGTGTTAACCTTTAATTACATGGCTGTGTGGGACTGACCAGTGTTAACCCTTTCTATTGGGCTGTGTAGGACTGACCAGTGTTAACCCCTTTATTATAGGGCTCTACATGACGACCAGTGTTAACCCTTCATTATTGGGGTGTATAGGACTGACCAGTGCTAACCCTTCATACTGGGCTGAGTAGGACTGACAGTGTTAACCCTTTATTATAGGGCTGTGTATGACCAACGAGGGTTAACCCTTTCATATTGGACTTATAGGACTGACCAGTGTTAACCCTTTCATTACAGGGCTTTGTAGGACTGACCAGTGTTAACCCTCTCATTACAGGGCTGTGTAGGACTGAACAGTGTTAACCATTCATTACATGGCTGTGTTGGAACTGACTAGTGTTAATCCTTTATTACTGGGCTGTGTGGGACCGACCAGTGTAACCCTTTCATTACTGGGCTGTTTGGGACATGACTAGTGTTAATCTTTCATTACTGGGCTTTGTGGGACTGACCAGTGTTAACCCTTTCATTACTGGCGTGTGGGACTCACAGTATTAACACTTTCATTACTGGGCGATTTGGGACTGACTAGGGTTAATCCTTTCATTACTGGCTTTGGGGACTGACCAGTGTTAACCCTTTCATACTGGGCTGTGTGGGACTGACCAGGTGTAACCCTTTAATTATGGGGCTAAGTGGGACTGAACAGTGTTAACCCTTTCCTTGCCACAGGAACCAGACCAGGCAGTCATGTGGGACCTACAGGGGAGGGGGTGGAACAGCGGGAGGAGGGGGGAGTTCGCGGGAAGGAGGCGGCTTCAGAGACTGGAGCAACACGGTCACCACCGTACACAGGGCGCACACAGCGCTACAACGAGTGGACTGGGGATCCAGGGAGTAGAGAGGAGGAGGGGATTACCGGATTGCGCTTTTACCTGCGTGGAAGCTAAACAGGGACGTCCCAGGATTTATTTATCACAGTTATACGGACCCTACAGATCCTTACATGGGGCATGACAGAGACTGAAGGGTTAAGGTCTTGGAACCTCAAACACCGCACAGAGCGCGGAGATTAGCGCCAGGGCGCAAGTGGAAGTCTACAAAGTTATCACTGGGGAAAGGAATCAACCACAAGGGAGGAAATAAATCTCCCCCAATTAATGAAGGTAAGTTAGCGCCTCATTAGCGCTGCGTCTGTGATGTTGGATGTGAATTGATGGGGTGTTAAATGTATTTTATATTTACCAGAGTGGAGCTAAATTGCATTAAACATCCCGGGATTAGTGGTGAAGTGGGGCAAATCCAGTGCAAGAAGTAGTGCAAAGAAGACTAAATGTAAGTGTGGTGACTGTTAGTATTGGGAATAAAAAAAAAAAAAATAAATAAAAATAATAATAATAATAATTAATATTAATAACATAATCAATCATCATATAATAGTGATAATTAATCATTAAGGTGTCATAAACATTACATAGAGTGTAATAATGTGATAATAGTTACATGGTGAGACGTGTACGAGAGAAATGGGTATTAAAGGGCTATGGGGAGTATAGAGGGGAGAATGGGACCATCCAATGGTCAATGTAAGAGGGGAGAACGGAGACCATCCACTGGTACTGTATAGAGGGGAGAATGGGACCATCCACTGGTCACTGTATAGAGGGAAGAAAGAATGGGACCATCCACTGGTCACTGTATAGAGGGGAGGAGGGGGGGAGAATGGGACCATCCTGGTCATAGTATAGAAGGGGGAAGAAGAGGACCATCCACTGGTCACTGTATAGAGGAGAGAGTGGATCATTCACTGTCACTGTATAGAGGGGAGATGGGAACCATCCACTGGTCACTGTAAAGAGGGGGAGAATGGGACCATCCACTGGTCACTGTTGAGGGGGATAGGGACCATCCATGGTCACGGTATAAAAGGGGAGAGATGGGACCACCACTGGTCACTGTATAGAGGGGAAGAATGGGACCATCCATGGTCACTGTATAGAGGGGAGAAGGGGACATCCACTGGTCACTGTTTGAAGGGGGGAGATTGGGACATCCACTGGTCACTGTTAAGAGGGGAGAACGGGACATCCACTGGTCACTGTATAGAAGGGGGGAGAATGGGACATTCACTGGTCACTGATAGAGGGGGAGGTGAGAATGGGACCATCCACTGGTCACTGTATAGAAGGGGGAAGAATGGGACCTTCACTGGTCACTTATAGAGGGGGAGAATGGGACCATCCACTGGTCACTGTATAGAGGGTGAATGGGACCTCCACTGGTCACTGTATAGAGGGGAGAATGGGACTCCACTGGTCACTGTATAAAGGGGAGAATGGGACACATCCACTGGTCACTGGAGTAGAGGGGTGAATGGGACCACCTCTGTCACTGTATAGAGGGTGAATGGGACAATCCACTGGTTACTGTAGAGAGGGGAGAACGGGACCATCTCACTGTAGTAGAGGGAGAATGAGACCTTCCACTGGTCACGTTAAGAGGGAATAATGGACCATCCACTGGTCACTGTATAGAGGGGAGAATTGGACCATCCATGGTCATGTATAGAGGGGAGAACAGGACCATCCACTGGTCACTGTAATAGGGGGGGAGATGGGACCATCCACTGTCACTGATAGAGGAGAAGGGACATCCATGGTCACATGTATAGAAGGGGGAAGAATGTGGACATCCAATGGTCAACTGTATAGAGGAGAGAGTGGGAGTGGGATCATTTACTGGTCATGTATAGAGGGGAGAAAATGGGACATCACTGGTCACTGTAAAGAGGGGAGAATGGGACCATCCACTGGTCACTGTATAGAGGGGAGAATGGGAACATCCCACTGGTCACTGTATAATGGGGAGAACTGGACTCACCACTGGTCACGTATAGGGGAGAATGGGACCATCCACTGGTCACTGTATAGAGGGGGAACGGGGACCATCCACTGGTCACTGTATAGAAGGGGAGAAGGGGGAGAATGGACCATCACTGGTCACTGTATAGGGGGAGAACGGGACATCCACTGGTCACTGTATAGAAGGGGGGAGAAGTGGGACCATCACTGGTCACTGTATAGAGGGGGAGAATGGGACCATTCCACTGGTCACTGTATAGAAGGGGGAAGAATGGACCACACTGGTCACTGTCTAGAGGGGAGAATGGGACCACCACTGTCACTGTATAGAGGGGAGAAGGGACCATCCACTGGTCACTGATTAAAAGAGGGGAGATGACGGGACCATCCACGGTCACTGTATAGAGGGGTGAATGGGACCATCCTCTGTCACTGTATAGAGGGGTGAATGGGAAATCCACTGGTTTACTGTAGAGAGAGGGGAGAACGGGACCATCTCCACTGTATAGGGGAGAATGGACCCCACTGGCACTGTATAGAGGGAATAAGGGACCATACTGGTCACTGTATAGAGGGGAGAGTGGGACCAACCGGTCACTGTATAGAGGGGAGAAGGGGACCGTCCCTGTTTACTGTATAGAGGGGAGGAATGGGACCGTCCACTGGTCACTGTATAGAGGGGAGGGAGAGGACATCCCCTGGTCACTGTATAGAGGGGAGAATGGGACCATCGTCTGAGTCATGTATAGAGGGAGAATGGGGCCATCTTCTAGTCACTGTTATAGAGGGGAGAATGGGACCATCACTGGTTTACTGTATAGAGAGGAGAATGGGACATCACTGGTCACTGTATAGAGGGGGGATGGACCATCCACTGGTAACTGTATAGAGGGGAGAACGGGACCATCCACTGGTCATGTATGGGGGAACGGGACAATCCACTGGTTACTGTATAGAGAGGAGAATGGGACCATCCATGGTCACTGTATGAGGGGGAATGGGACATCCACTGGTAACAGTATAGAGGGAGAGTGGGACCATCACTGGTCATGTATAGAGGGGAGAATGGGACCATCCACTGGTCACTGTATAGAGGGGGAGAGTGGGACCATTCAACTGGTCACTGTATAGAGGGAGAGTGGACATTCACTGGTACTGTATAGAGAGGAGAAGGGCCATTCACGGTCACTGTATATAGGGGGGAATGGGACCTGACTTCTATTGCATTCATTGCATAATTTTCTATTCACATGTTTATATCTTTGCACTGGAAGTGATTGCAGTTATATTCGTTTCTAATGTGATACATATGCTCATATACTGTGTGTCCATTCACACAGGCTCTGGACAGAGAGCTTGCAATCTCTGATAGTCTATAACTTTATTGTGGTTGTACCAGTGTTTTCTACCACATTGATAAATTCAGCCTCCCTAAATGAAAGTTTCCTGACAGTAGCAATTGGTATGAAATGTAGGTTTATATACATAACATCTAAATCCTGGATGGACAAACCCCATAGGTTACCAGATCAGACTTGCTATTAATCATCATGGATATGTGTCATTGTACAGACCCTATATCCCGCAATATCCCGTGTGCTGACATAAAAATTAGTAGCAAACCCACGCTAACCTAAATCCTTAACACTCATTTTGCACTGCGTTTCCACGAAGTATGAACGGTCACATAGTGGTAATAGATAGAAGGATTGTATCTCCCCGTGTTCCATAGTACCAGACCTTTCCTCTGCTCTGTCATGTCCCATGTGATGTATGGATGACCAGGATTTATTGATGTTGGCCCATTGATTATATTAGATGTTTGCTCTATAATGCGGATCTAATAATCAGCAAATTCAGCAGAAACAAATCCTTACCAGAAAGTTATTTTCTAGGAAATGTTGGTTACAATTGGTCTGTGCCTTTTAATGTAGAGAGCAGCTGTAAAGTGACATGGACTGCATGTGGTATAGGTAACAATCAATAGAGATCACTGTCAGAGCCAATCACAAGGTGATATTACTGGAATGTAACAACTCCACGGCCTGGGAGTTCTGGAATGTTACATTGAATTACTTTTATCAGTGGATGTTTCCACAGTGATGGCCGAGTTGATACTGGAAGTGACACTAGGCCATGGTTTAGATTTTTTTGGCATCAGGATGCCAACCGTAGTGCGGAACAGCTGTGTAAGGATTCCGAGGGGTTGGAATGCACATATGGGCATAGCATGGCTTGCATAGAGATCATGGCTTCTGGGTTATAATGGAGATTATTCTAAGCTGTAGAAACAAATGCTAAACACATTATTTTGTCAGATTGTTTGAATTAAGTCTGTTTAATGTGTATTTATTGCACATATATACTCCCTACTCTATAACACTATTATCCTGATATGCTCCCTACTCTATAACACTATTATCCTGATATGCTCCCTAATCTATAACACTATTATCCTGATATACTCCTACTCTATAACACTAGTTATCCGATATGCTCCCTAATCTATAAACACTATTATTTGATATACTCCCTACTCATAACACTATATACTGATATGCTACCCTAATCTATAACACTATTATCCTGATATATCCCTACTCTATAAACACTATTATCCTGATATGTCCCTAATCTATAACACTATTATCCTGATATACTCTTACTCTATAACACTATTATCCTGATATTACTCCCTACGTATATAACACTAAATCCTGATATGCTCCCTAATCTATAACAATATTATCCTGATATACTCCCTACTCTATAACACTATTATCCTGATATGCCCCTTCTATAACATATTATCCTATATATCTACCTTAACACTATTATTGATATCTCCCTACTCTATAACACTATTATACCTCCTGATATACTCCTACTCTATAACACTATTATCCGATATGCTCCCTAATCTATAACACTATTATTGATATACTCACCTACTCTATAACACTATTATCCTGATATGCTCCTAATCATAACATTATCCTGATATACTCCCTAATCTAAACACTATTTATCCTGATATGCTCCCTAATCTATAACAACTATATCCTGATATACTCCCTACTCTTATAACACTATTATCTGATATGCTCCCTAATCTATAACACTATTATCTGATTATACTCCCTACTATATAACACTATTATCCTGATACTCCCTACTCTATAAACACTATTATCCTGAGATGCTCCCTATCTATAACACTATTATCCCTGAATGTCCCTAACTCTATAACACTATTATCCCGAGTTATACTCCCTACTCTAAACACTATTATCCTAATATATCCCTACTCTATAACACTATTATCATGATTACTCCATACCATAACACTATTCCTGATATGCTCCCTAATCTATTAACACTTATCCTGATATACTCTTCTCTAATAACAATATTATCCTGATATGCTCCCTAATCTATAAACACTATTATCGATATACTCCTAATCTATAAACACTATTATCTGATATACTCCCTACTCTATAACACTATTATCTGATATACTCCCTACTCTATAACACTATTATCCTATATTCCTAATCTATAACACTATTATCCTGATTATCGCCCTACTCTATAACACTATTATCCTGATGCTCCCTAATCTATAACACTATTATCCTGATATACTCTCTACTCTATATAACACTTATCCTGATATACTCCCTACTGTATCACACTAGATTACTGTATACTCCCTACTCTATAACACTATTATCCTGATATCTCCCTAACTCTATAACACTTTATCCTGATATAATCCCTACTCTATAACACATTATTGATATGATCCCTAATCTATAACACTATTATCCTGAATACTCCCTACCTATAACACGATATCCTGATAGCTCCAATCTATAACCTATATCTGATGATAACTCCCTACATATATAACACTATTATCTGATATGCTCCCTAATCTATAACACTATTATCCTGATATACTCTTACTCTATAAACACTATTATCCTGATATTAATCCCTACTCTATAACAACTATTTATCCTGATATACTCCCTAATCTATAACACTATTAGCCTGATATACTCCCTACTCTATAACACTATTATGCCTGATATGCTCCCTACTCTTAACACTTATTATCCTGATATGATACCCTAATTATAACACTATTATCCTGATATACTCCCTACTCTATAACACTATTATCCTGATATGATCCCTAATTATAACACTATTATCCTGATAGAATCTTACTCATAACACACTATATCGATACTGATATACATCCCTACTGTACTAACATATATTATCCTGATATGCTCCCCAATCTATAACACTATTATCCTGATATCTCCCTACTCTATAACACTATTATCCTGATATGACTCCTAATCTGAAAATAACACTATTATCCTGATTACTCCCTACTTATAACACTATTATTCTGATATGCTCCCTACTCTATAACACTATTACACTGATATACTCCCTATCTAAAACACTATTTCCTGATATGCTCCCTAATCTATAACACTCTTTCCTGATATACTCCCTACTCTATAACACTATTATCCTGATATGCTCCCTAATCTATAACACTATTATCCTGATATACTCCCTACTCTATAACACTTATTCCTGATTGCTCCCTAATCTATAACACTATTAATGATGATACTCCTACTTATAACACTATTATCTGATATGCTCCCGAATCTATAACACTTTATCCTGATAACTCCCACTCTATAACACTTATCATGATAGACTCCTATCTAAACACTATTATCCTGATATGTCCTAATCTATAACACTATTATCCTGATATGCTCCCTAATCTATAACACTATTATCCTGATATACTCCTACTCTACAACCACTATATCCTAATATACTCCTACTCTATAACAACTATTATCCTGATATACTACCTACTCTATAACACTATTATCCTGATATGCTACCTAATTATACCAACTATTATCCTGATATACTCCTACTCTATAACACTATTCACATGATTATGCTCCCTATCTATAAAACCCCCACTATTAATCAGATTATACTCCAACTATTTAACCACATTATGCCTGATATACTCCCTACTATATACATATTATCCTGATATACTCCCCTACTCTAGAACCATTATCCTGATATGCTACTACTAATGATAACACTTTATCTGATATATCCCATACTCTAAACACTATCTCCTGATAATGCTCCTAATCGATAAAACACTATTTCGATACTCTCTACTCTATATAACATATTATTCCTGATTATACTCCCTACTGTATAACACTAGTATCCATGATAATCCCTACTCTATAACACTTATTATCCTGATATAATCCCTACTCTACTAACACTTTATCCTGTATACTCCTACTCGTATAACCACATTATCTGATATGCCCCTAATCTATAACCACATTATACTGAGTAACTCCCTACTCTATAACATATTATTCATGATATGCTCTCCCTAATCTATAACACTATTATCTTGATATACGGTCCTACTCGTATAACACTATATCCTGATATGCCTACCACTAATCTAACACATAGTCCGTGAATACCTCTACTCTATAACACTATATCTGTAACTACCCCTACTCTTACACTATATGCCTGATATGCTCCTAACTTACATCCTGATTATCTATATAACACTATTATCCTGATATACTTCCCTAACTCATATACACTAGTATTACTGATATACTGCCCTACTATAACACTATTATCCTGATATACTCCCTACTCTAAACACTATATCCTGATATGCTCCACTAATATAACATATTATCTGATATGCTCCGCTATCTATACACTATGATGATCACCCCTATCTAAATCTTCTGATATGCCTCCCTAATCTATAACATATTATCCTGCCTGATATACTCTCTACTCTAATATACCTCATATCATGAATATACTCCTCTATATAACAGCTAGTACCGATATATCCCTACTCTATAACAACTATTATCGGATATAATCCTACTCTATAACACTATTATCCTGATATACTCCTACTCTAATAACACGATTCTATACCTGATAGCTCCCTAATCTTATAAACATATTATTCTGATATACCCCTACTCTATAACAACTATTATCCTGATATGCGCTTCCCAATCTTACCACTATTTCCTGATAAACCCCTACTCTATAACACTATTATCCTGATTGCTCCCTAATCTTATAACACTATTACCTGTATACTATTCTACCTATAACCACTATTATCCTGATTATACTCCCTATGTATAACACTTAGATCTCTGATATACTCCTACTTTAACACTATATCCTGATATAATCCCTACATCTATAAAACTATGATGCCTGATATTACTCCCTACTCTATAAAGTATTATCTGATATACTCCCTGCTCGTATAAACATTATATTTGATCTGATATAATCCTACTCTAATAACCACTGACCTGAGATCCTTACTCACTAGTACGACTTACTACCTATAACTATCCCCTGATAACCACTTTATGAGATCCTGATATAATTCCCTACTGCATAACACTATTATCCTGATATACTCCCTACTTATAACACTAGATCCGGATATACTCCCGACTCTAAACATCTAGTTACTGATATACCCCACTCTATCAACAACTTATCCTGATATACTCCCTACTATCTAAACACTAGTATCCTGTATTTTATATCCCTACTTCTATAACAACATTATCTGGATATACTCCCTACATCTAAACACTAGTATCCTGATATACTCCCTACTCAGTAACCTATCCGTATACTCTATACCCTTAACTGATATGACTACTCCACTCTAAACCACTAGATACATTGTATATCCCTACTACACCTATCCTACATCTCTCATAAACAATATATCCTGATATACTCCCTAATCTATAACATATATTGTATACTCAAACTCCAGTCACCAGTATCACTGAATATAATCCCTCTCCATACAAAAAACTTATCCTGATGCTTTCCATATAAAAACTATTATGAATTACGTTTCTCTTATAAAAATATCCGGACAACATGCTGTGGAAGAACATAGAAGCTATAGATAGACAAGACAGACAGATAGATAGATACATAGAAGACAAAGAGACAGACAGACAGACCAGACCAGGACTAGTAGATAGCTAGATAGATAGATAGAGGACAGATAGATAGATAGAGAGAAGGACGATAGATAGAAAGAATAGAAGATAGAATGATAGGATAGATAAATAGATAGATAGATAGATAGATAGTGACAGATCGATAGATAGTTTATTAAACATGCACATGTGGCAACGTTTCGGTCTGCTGTGCGTGGAGCCTTTGCAAGCCTTTGTGTGTGGGGAGAGATTTAAAAGATAGAGGATATAACGATATTTAAGAAAGCCTTATATCAAGCAAGGGAAAGATCAAATGTATCGCAAAATGACTGTTTGACTAAAGATAGTAACCAATTTGTATGTACAACTAAATTTACCACATTACCTTTCAAGATACATAAAATTCTGCACAATAATTGGAATATACTCACCTCTGATCAGACTCTAAAGAAACACCTACCTGACAAACCGACCATCGGATGGATATAAAAGAGGGGGTAAAAATTATAGGAACCATACTAATCAACGAGGATCTCAGTAAATGTTATAATCCGAAATCAACATGGCTAACAAGACGTATAGGAGGAAGGTATTTATAGCTTTGCCAGCACTGTATCTCGTGTGTAAACCATATGAGTAACGGGTAATCCAATTTGTGCACCCACTACAGGAAATCTATTCAAATTAAGTATGCGCACCAGATTGATGGACATAGATCAGCAAGTAAGACGGTTTAGAGATGGAAAAAACCAATTAAAACGGTTGCAAAACATTTTAGAATTGGAAATGGAAATTTCCACTTTTAAATTCGAGGAGAATAGACCACGTACCAGAGACGTAGAGGAGGGGCTAGATCGAATTGTTACTACAAAGGGAAGCGTTATGGACAAAAATACTTTAAACACAGTAACCCTTGTGGACTGAACGAATACATCTCATACCAAATGTTTCTTGGAGGAACGTTAACACATCTATGGATTTTCTTTTTCAGCCAGATTTTATTTTTGTTACTGTTCAGAGTATTAACGGTTTTAGAGTATTCGTTACCAGACATATGGTCCAATAGTTTTTAAGTAATTTATCGTACAGTGGTCATCTAAGCACTTTAGTATGAATAATAGTAATTTGATGAGTAACACTTAACACTAGTCACCTTAAGATCTTCACTATATTTAAATAAATATACCTGTTTTGTGTGACTCAATCAACACGAGCCATTGGTACCAGCTTTACAGCATTTTTTACTGAAAATGAATGCACTTTGTATGCAACTTTAGATCTTTATCTGAAATTCAACGCACTTTGAATGCACTTTTAGCACTTTCAATGCACTTTCCATGCACTTTTTTGCATATTTAAGCACTTTTTAAACGTTCATTCGAACCCACCCAGTAGTAGGATGATTGTGGGGGTTAATTATTGCACCTGATCGAGTAAATTTATCACAGGGAGGAGTATTCCCCATATAAGTGTTTGCACAGTGTTTGTGTTGTAACACAAGGATTGATAAGGCTCCACGCACAGAGACGAAACGTTTGCCACTATGTGCTAGTTTAATAAACTATTTGAAGAAAATCCCGGAGTGCACCGAACTTTACCGAAGTCTATTTACTAATCTACAGGAGGCACCAGGGTCTACAATTGAATGTATCTGTGTTTCTGAGTGCCACTAATATTGGTTGGAGGATAAGATAGATCGATGTTGTGGTATATGGGATACGCCATAATGTTGACATGGGACAGTCTCCAGACTGTGATATTCTCACATTGATGATAGAGGATGGTGTTATTTACATGCTGATACCCGGAACCACTTCCAGCCTCAGTCACCAGATGACAACCGTAAACAACCGGAAACACAATCCAGAGGCATCACTAGCGGGGAGTTAGTAGAATACATAATGGCAGGAAAAAACGCAGGGATAATATGATGCAAAGTGGTCTCCATTCTCTGTGTGGCCACTAGTATGCCAAGCCTGCATTACATCCTGCTAACACCAGGGAGCAATACCTAAAAGAATCAAAGGTTAATTTCAGTTTTTTACATGGAGAAGAAGACATGCTAGGCCACACCAGCTTAGTGATGGAAAGTGTCCTTTTTAATGTGACGTTTCGGAACCCTATGCGGCTCCTTTGTTTGGTCTGTAGGAAGGAAAACCGCCATGGGCGAAACGTCCACCATTAAAAAGGGACTTTCCATCACTAAGACTGGGGTGGCCTAGCATGTCTTACTTCTTATGATACGTCTGTTGGCCACAGAGAATCAGAGCACCAGCATGGAAAACCTTTTACTGACCTATGTTTAGGTGTGCCAGGATCCACCTTCTCTTGTGTTTACATTGAAGAGGTGCCCCAATATGAAGCAAAGTTTAAGACGGAAGTTTAAAAAAAGTATATATTGCTCTCAGGATAAGAATCTCTGTATAAGGAAATAGTCCTCTCAGTATAATGAATAGTCTCTCAATATAAGATATACTCCTCTGCAGGTATAAGGATATAGTCCTTCAATATAAGGATTAAGGATATAGTCCTCTCAGTGTAAGGATATACTTCCTCTCGTATAGGATATACTCCTCTCAGTGTAAGGATCTAGTCCTCTCAGTTAAGGAGATAGTCCTCTCAATATAAGGATATACTCCTCTCAGTAAAGGATATAGTCCTCTCAATATAAGGATTAGTCTCTCAGTATAATGATATAGTCTTCTCAAATATAAGGATAATATCCTCTCAGTATAAGGATAGAGGTCCTCTCAATATAAGGAATAGTTTCCTCTCGTTGTCAGGGAATATCTTCAGTATAAGGATATACTCCTCTAGTGTAAGGATCTAGTCATCTCAGTCTAAGGCTATAGTCCTCTCAATATAAGGAGTATTACTCCTCTCAATATAAGGATATCTCCTTCGTATAGGATATAGTCCCTCTAATCTGCGGCTCCCCTTGAGCAGTGCACCATGTCAGCGCCCGGGAGACGTCCGCTCATCTGCAGGCCTCAGGTTGACCTCTGACAGGAGGCCAGACTCACAGGGCAGTAGAGAGACGCACCTGGTCGCGGGATACCGGAGCCGCCCTAATTGAGATAAGGTTCGCGCTACACGAGGAGCTGGCCAGTAACACAGTGAGACCAGCATTGAGATAGCATCTCCAGTATAAGGATATATCCTCTCAGTAATACTCCCTCAGTATAAGGATTATATCCTTCAGTATAAGGATATACTCATCTCAAATAAGGATATGATATAATCCGCCCTCCCCCAGTATAAGATATAACTCATTCCAATATCAGGATATACTCCTCTCAGGTAAGGATATACTCCTTCAGTATAAGGATATACTCCTCAGTATAAGGATATATTCCTCTTTCATGTATGGATAAACTCCTCTTCTGTGTATAAGGATATACTCCTCTCTGTGTAAGGATATACTCCTCTCAGTGTAAGGATATACTCCTCTCAGTATAGGGATATACTCTCTGTGTAAGGATATAATCCTCTCAGTATAAGGGATATACTCCTCTCAGTATAAGGATATACTCCTCTCAGTATAAGGATATACTCATCTCAGTATAAGGGATATACTCCTCTCAGTATAAGGATATACTCCTCTCTGTGTAAGGAAATACTCCTCTCAGTAAGGGATATACTCCTCTCTGTGTTAAGGGATATACTCCTCTCTGTGTAAGGAAATACTTCTCTCAGTATAGGGATATACTCCTCTGTGTAAGGATATACTCCTCTCAGTATAAGGATATACTCCTCTCGGTAAGGATATACTCTCTCAGATAGGGATATACTCCTCTCGGTGTAAGGATATACTCCTTCAGTGTAAGGATATACTCCTCTCCAGATTTAGGATATTACTTCCTCTGTGTAGGATATACCTCTCAGGATAAGGGATATACTCTATCAGTATGAGATATACTCCTCTCAGTATAAGGATATACTCATCTCAGTATAAGGGATTATACCCTCTCAGTATAGATATTTACTCCTCTCTGTGTAGAAATATCCTCTCAGTATAGGGATATACTCCCTCTGTGGAAGGATATACTCCTCTCTGTGTAAGGAAAATACTTCTATCAGTATTAGGGATATTACTCCTTCTGGTAAGGGATATAATCTCTCAGTATAAGGCTATAGTTCCTAATCAAATAAGGATTATTACTCCTCTCAGTATAAGGATTAGTCCTTACAATATAAGGATTATAGGACTATAAGTTAATGATATAGTCCTCTCAATATAAGGATATACCTCTCAGTAAAGGATATAGTCCTCTCAATATAAGGATGATAGGTCCTCTCAGTGTAAGGAATACTTCCTCTCAGTATAGGATATACGCCTTCAGTGTAAGGATAAGTCCTCTCAGTATAAGGATATAGTCTCTCAAATAAGGATATACTCCTTCTCAATATAAGGATATACTCCTCTCAGTATAAGGATATAGGCCTCTCAATATAAGGATACACTCCTCTCAGTAGAAGGATACAGCTCCTCTTACAGTCTAAGGATACATCCTCTCAGTAAAGGATTACTCTCTCAGTATTATAAGGATATACTCCTTCAGAAATACTCCTCTCAGTATTAAGGAATACTCTCTCAGTATAAGGATATACTACTCTCAATAAAGGATCATGATATACTCCTTCATATAAGGATATACTCTATCAATATAAGGAATACTCTTTCAGTAAGGATATACTCCTCTCAGTATAAGGATATAATCCTCTCAGTATAAGGATTATTCATCTCTGTAGAGGGGATATACTCCTCTCTGGTAAGGCTATACTCCTCTCGTGTAAGGATATACTCCTCTCAGTGTAAGGATATACTTCCTCTCAGTATAGGAGATACTCCTTGTGTAAGGATAGATACATCCTCTCAGTATAAGGATATTACTCCTATCAGTAATAAGACTCTCTCAGTATAAGGATATACTCCTCTCAATATAAGGATATGATATACTCCTCTCAGTATAAGGATATACTCCTCTCAATATAAGGATATACTCTCTCAATATAAGGGGATATTATCCTCTAGTATAAGGATATACTCTTCTCAGTTATAGGGATATACTCCTCTCAGTAGAAGGATATATTCCTCTCTGTTATAGGGATTATACTTCCTCTATGTGTAAGGATATACTCCTCTATGTGTAAAGGATTCTACTCCTCGCAGTGTAAGGATATAATCCTCTCAGTATAGGGATATACTCTCGTTGAAGGCAATACTCCTCTCAGTATAAGGGATATACTCCTCTTCAGTATAAGGATATAACTCCTCTCAGGATAAGGGATTATACTCCTCTCAGTATAAGGATGTATACTCCTTCTGTGTAAGGAAAATACTCCTCTGCAGTATAGGGATATACTCCTCTCTGTGTAAGGAAATACTTCTCTCAGTATAGGGATATACTCCTCTCAGTGGAAGGATTATCCTCTCAGATAAGGATATACTCCTCTCTGTGTGTGTAAGGATATACACCTCTTGTGTAAGGAATTATCCTAACAGTATAGGGAATAAACCAATGATAAGGTATCTCATCTTTGTGTTAGGAATAAGGAAATTACTCCTCTCAGTAAAGACACACTCCCTCATATATGGATACACTACTCGCAGTATAAGGATATACTCCCACCAGTGTAAGGATTTTAATCATCTCAGTAGTAAGGAATACTCCTTCAGTTATAAGGATATACTCCAACCAGTGTAAGGATATACTCCTCTCAGTAAAAGGATATACTCCTCTCTGTGTAATGATATACTCCCCTCAGTGTAAGGATATACTCCTCTTTGTGTAGGAATATACTCCTCTCAGTATAGGGACACACTCCTCTCAGTATAAGGATACACTCCTCTCAGTGTAAGGATAGACTTACTCTCAGTAAAGGATATACTCCACCCAGTGTAAGGATATACTCCTCTCAGTATAAGATATACTCCTCTCTGTGTAAGGGATATACTTTCTCCCGTATAAGGATATACTCCGCAGTGTAAGGATTATACTCCTCTCAGTTGTAGGATATACGCCTCTATGTGTAGGACGATACTCTCTCAGTAAAGGATATACGCTTCTCGGTGTAAGGATTTTTCCCTCTTATTTTTACTCTTCTCTGTGTAAGGATATATCCTCTCAGTATACGGATATACTTCCCCTCTCAGTATTAGGATAACTCCCCTTGTGTAAAGGCTTTACTCCTCTCGGTGTAAAGGACATACTCCTCTGTGTGTAAGGAATACTCCTCTATGTGTAAGGATATAACTCCTCTCTGTGTAAGGTAACTCCTCCGATAAGGATAACTCTTCTCTGTGTAGGTTGTAAGGATATAATCCTCTCTGTGTAAGGATATACTCCTCTCAGGGTAAGGAATACTCTCCAGTGTAAGGATATATCCTCTTGTGTAAGGATATACTACTTCTCAGTGTAAGGATACATCCTCTCTGTGTAAGGAATAATCCTCTATGTGAAGGCAGATATACTCCCTTGTGTAAGGATATACGCCCTTGTGTAAGGATATCTCTCTCAGTATAGGGATATCTCCTCTCGGTGTAAGGATATACTCCTCCTCAGGGTAAGGATATACTCCTATCTTGGTAGGATTACCCTCTCTGTGTAAGGAGATACTCCTCTGTGTAAGGGATTACTCCCTGTGTAAGGATATACTCTCTGTGTAAGGATATACTCTTCTCTGCTATAAGGTATACTCCTGGTTGTAGGAATACTTCCTTGTGTGTAAGGTATTACTCCTATCGTATAAGGGGATAACAATCCTACTCTGTGTAGGATATACTCCCTCTGTGTAAGGATATACTCGTGCTCTGTATAAGGATATACTCCTCTGTGTAAGGATATACTCCTCTCAGTATAAAGATACACTCCTCTCTGTGTAAGGATATACTCCTCTGTGTAAGGATATACCCCTCTGTGTAAGGATATACTCTTCTGTGTGTAAGGATATACTCCTCTGTGTAAGGATATACTCCTCTGTGTAAGGATATACTCTTCTCAGTGTAAGGATATACTCCTCTGTGTAAGGATATACTCTTCTCTGTATAAGGATATACTCCTCTCAGTATAAGGATATACTCCTCTCTGTGTAAGGATATACTCCTCTCTGTGTAAGGATATACTCCTATAAGTTATAAGGATTATACTCCCTCTAGAGGTAGGATATACTCTCTGGAGGAAACTTCTTTCAGATAAGGATATACTCCTCTGTGTAAGGGATATCCTCCTTCAGTGTAAGGATATAATCATCTGTGTAAGGATATACTCTTCTACAGTATAAGGATATACTCCTCTCAGTATAAGGAATTTACTCCTTCTTATGTGTAAGGATATTACTCCTCTCTGTTGTAAGGATTTATACTCCTCTGTGTAAGGATATTACTCCTCTCAGTGTAAGGATATACTCTCTGTGTAAGGATCTAACTCTTCTCAGTATACGGATATACACTACATAAACTCCATAACTCATTCTCCAATATACCTTCAATACATTTTTTCAGGCCATAACTTTAAAATCCAGTGGGGTGGGCTATGCGCTTAACTGCGGTGTATAGTCATTAATTCAGAGAAAACGTTTAACCCCCTTCTGGGGCTATATCCTGCCATATAGACTCCAGTGAATAGAGGGTTGGGTAATAGGCTTGGATACTTTTCAGCAGGTTAGGAAGATCCAGCAGTCTAGGTGGCCTTTTCTTATTGTAGATAGAGGTTAATGATTCTCTATTTTCTATAAAACTCCCCCTTGCCCTGCAATCGAGATGGGTTCCTGAGGGGTCTTTGCTGCAAGAATATTCTAGTGATCCCTGGGGACCCCACTAAACTTTCGTTCCTGCAGAGAGATGGACCGATAATTCCGTAGTAGCTGCTTTGAAATCCTTTCCGGCCTTTTCTAAACCGAGTCCTTTATTTTATTCAAGTTTGATTCCGTTGATTTAGGTGCCCCCAAAGACGGTCCCATGCATGGTTCATTTTGCTTATCATGAATCCTCCTACCTACATCCTAAGTTTACGAATAATGTTTAGTTACCGTAATGCTAAGAGTGTTAGGGCCACAAGGATGTTGAAGGGCATTGGATTAAGTATCAGTTTGTTGGACTTAAAGGTAAAAATTATACTACAAAACGTCCTGGAAATTGGAGGACAGTCCCAGCTTTAAACATCAGCCTCTTCTCCTGCAATGTTCTAAGATTAACAAGGAGGAGCCAATTGGTGAACCAGTCTTCTTCAAAACCCTGATCGAAAACTGCAGCAATAGGTTGGTGCTAAGCTTGCAAGAAGCGTGTCTTCTCATTGGCTAGGCACCAGGCGAATTGAGGGGGCATAGGGAGATAAGATTGCCAGTTACAACTTAAGGGAAGTAGTGCAGCCTTCCTAGAAGTTTGGTGGCTATTCATAGAAGGGGTGGGTAGTGTTGGTAAGGATAAATCACTTGAAAAGGCAAGTGATCATGTTGACTAACCAATCATAGGTTTAATGACAGTGCGGCCCATGAGGTGATGCCTTTGGTTTCCTTCTCTCTCCATTCCAGGGTTAAAGGTTCCACCTAGGCTCATTATTTGGATGCAGGGCAGCATGGCGCAGTTCGGAATGTTTGTCTTTGTCAGCCTTATTGCTTGCAGTCAATGTCTCCGGTCTGCAAATAAAGGGAATGAACTGGAAGCATGAAAGAAAGGGAGGCAGTTGTTGTTTATGAAACGGGCTGCCTAATTCTTTATAATATGAGATTGTAAGTAACATCAGGGTACCACTAGATCAAAGGCTGCAATGAATGGAGCTTCCCCCTGTTATTCAGCCATATAACAGCATGGAGCCTTGCATCCACTGAGTGATTAGTGATTTTCTGGATCCCCCACCCTCTGTAGTAACATGTACAAACACGAAAAAAGGGTTTTAATATAAAAGATGATTGGATTTGTTGGTGTGGTTTTGGCCAAACGTAGCCAGGCCTGTGTTTTTGAAAAAGGTACGAACCCCTTAGGATATTGGGGGGTGCAGTAAGTAGTTCACCAAATCCGTACTCCTTATAAATCATCAAAACAACCAGACCCACAGGATTTTAGCAGCTACATAAAAGGCATATAAAGCCCACCATACATCATCCTATTTAAAAGAGAAATAAGCTGAATGAATAAAAACTTTACAAAAACCCCACCCTGAGATCATTGTGAATGGTAATAACTAAATGAACTACGGTAAATTAAATTAGGAACAGACAATTAAAGAGGATTAGGTATCAATCCAGCCCACTGCGGTGGGGTCTAGTGTTGCCACCCCAGAGTTACATTAATGAACTGGTTACTTTGCATGACAGAATGTAAAGCTTTTGTATTATGATTGGCTTTAAAGGATAGAGCTGGGGCTTCCTTCTTCTGATTGGGGCCAACAGTAGAGAGAGATCGCAGTGTGTGTGTGGGGGGGGACCTTTAACAACACGTAGGAATGTAGACTCTCTGTAATAAAGGACGACGGTCCGGGGTACTCACAGTAGCTTTTAGAGGGAGGCGACAGTCCGGAAGGTTTGCAGGATACAGGGGCTGCAGGGAAATGTAGGTGGATTTACTGGAACAGGTTCGGCTGGGTAAGTAGGATGTTTATGGACAATGGTGCTGTTGGGGGGAACTGTAGCTGCTGCTGGAACAATGGTGCTGTGGGTACTGTAGGCTGGACCAAAGCGTGCTGATGGGAACGAGGTTGTGTGCTGGAAAATGGTGCTGCGGGGGTAATGTAGAGCTGGACCAAAGGTGTGAATGGGGAATGAAGGTGTATGCTGGAACAATGGAGCTGCGGGGGTATGTAGGCTGTGGACCACAGGTGCTGCTGGGAAAATGAGGCTGTATGCGTGGAACAATGGTGCGTTGGGAAATTGTAGGCTGTATGATGGATGAAGGCAACTGGATGCAGGCAAGGTGAGACACTGGAAAAGTCAAGGGTAGGTAATGGATACAGGCAGGTAAGTATTGGATGCAGGCAGGTAAGTATAAGGAGCAGGATCCAGGCAGTAAGTACAGGAAGCCAGGGAGGGGTAGCAGAATGCTACAAGCGGGCACCGGGGTCCAGAGGACCCGGCTTTTCAAATTTCGCGCCGCCCGGCGCGTTTGTCGGGCGGCGTGAGTCATGACGTCGACGCCGCCCCTGGAAGTGCAGCAGGTGCGGCGCGGGACCGGAGCGGCAGGTAAGTTGTGACAGATACCCCCCCCCCTACGGGGGGCCACAGGACCCAACGGGCCAGGTTTCCCTGCGCGGAAATCCTGTGAAGGGAAAGCGTTAACTAGACGGGGAGCGTTGCAAATCAGATGTTTAATCCAAGCTCTTTCTTACGGACCAAAACCTTTCCAGTGGACCAAATACTGCAGAGGAACATCTCAAGATATCAGAGTCCAAAGGGATCTTCTCGACCTCAAAATCCTGCTGACCCTCACGAAATCGGAACGGGAGGTAGTAAGGATGGGAATACTGATTAGAAACATTACTGGTTGGATGAGAGAAAGAGAAATATGAACACGTTAGGAATCCGCATAATGGAAGAAGGAAGTTGAAGGCGAACAGCCATGGGCCGACTAATTTCCAGATTAGAAAACGGACCCAATAAATTTGGGTCCCGTTTGGAGGAAGGAACCCGTAGGTTAATATGAGCAGAGGAGAGCCACCTGTATCTCGACAGCATTACGCTGGGGGTTTCTACGTTCCGATATTATGCTGCAGTTTTTGCACCAAAGCAGATTCTGAAGGCTGATTTCGTAGCATGCCAGATAGCGGTCATCTGGGCCGCAGAGTAATGGGCAGCGGGTGGGGGGGGGAGTGTGAAAGAAAATCTTTTTTGCGGAGAAAACATCGAGGATTGGTCCCAAAGACACACAAAAAAAGGAGATGTCCCAGTAGAAGCCATGGAGGTGAATGTTATGGCTAAACTCAGCCCAAGGCAGAAGGTCAAGCCAATCACCGGGTATAGGAAATGTAACAACGAAGATATTGTTCCACAAGACTGGTTAGTGCGTCAGTAGCACCGTTGGACTGTGGGTGGTAAGCCGAAGGAAAATGTAACTGATGTTCATGGACTTACAAAGGGCTCTCCCGAATTTGGAAACAAGGAGTACCTCTGTCAGGATACTATTTCAGAAGGAGTCCATGAAAGCGGGGAAGATAAGATATGGAATAAATAGTTGAGCAAACTCCGTCCTATGTTGAAGATGGTAGTTTAGGGAGGGGTACAAAAATGCGGCCATTTGCTGAAGCGGTTATACAGTCACCATATAACCGTGTTTCTCTTGGAGGCGAAAGTTCCACAATAAAGTACATGATAGATGGGTCAAGGGTCATGGACGGAATGGGAGGGGTTGAAGAAGACCACAGAGGGCGGGTTCTAGATGATTGGGATTGAGCACAGAAGTACACACTTGAAAAAGTTTCTTAATAAATCTTTTCTCATTTGGGCCACCAAAGGGAACGGGCAATTTATTAAACGTTTTTGTTAACACGGGATGCCCAGCTTGCTTGGAACAGTGAGTATCAGAAGGATAGTTTTACGAAGAGACACAGGACAACGCTTTTGCCAGAGAGGTTGTGTCGGACGGAGCAGAATCTTGTGAGGCTTGAATCTTGGAACAAGTGGAGGGGATATAGAGGCCAAGATTAGTGGTTGGATAACCAGAGCCCTTATCTGATTAGTACAGTCGGACGGCAACAATGATCTGGAAAGGGCATCAGCTTTTTTGTTTTTGGAACCAGGTTGGTAAGTGGATAACAAAGTTGAATCGGGAAAAGAATAAAGACCACGGCTTGACGGGGATGTAACCTTTTGAGATCTGGATGTATTCAAGGTTCTCTGGCGGTAAGGATGTGATAGGTTACAGAGGCCTTCTAATAGATGAACGCCACTCCTCGAGGGCCAGTTTCGATAGCAAGAACAAAAAGTTTCCTCTTCCCAACGTCATAATTCCGTTCGTTGGGTAGAAAACTTTTGGAAAAATATGCACAGATGGAGTTTTCCGTGTAGATGGCCCTGCCTACTGGAAAGGACGCTCCAGCGACCAAGTCTGATGCATCAACTTCGATGGTAGAAGGAGACTGGATAGGATTATGTACTAGAACTGGTGCAACAGCAAAGGATTCCTTGAGTCGTCTGCAGGGCCTCGGGGCTGCAGGGGTCCATGAATGAGGCCTAACACCGTTACTGATGAGGGCTAATATTGGAGAAAGAAAGAAGATTATGACAGAACCCTTTGAATGAATTGGTTGAGTAATTGCACAAACCCCACTGAACCTTTGAATAGCTTGGTTCCCATAGGAAGAGAACCATCTTGGACGGCTGACTGAAACTTTAACAGGATACATCGGAAACCTTGCGCAGATACGATGTAGACAAGGAAAGGGTATTTGTGAACACTCAAACGACATTGTCCCAATTGGCATACAGGCTATTCTCTCTCCGACGTTTAGTACACCTGTTTAACATTTGAGGCGGTGTGAGGGAGATCATGAGAAAAGATTAAAATGTCATCTAGATATACTCCTTACAGAGATTACCAACATATCCCGGAAGAAAGATGTCATTACAAATTATTGGAAACACCGCTGGAGCATTACAAAGGCCAAAGGGCATACGAGGTACTGTACGTGACCGTCACTGGGTGTTAAAGGCGGTCTTCCATCGTCACATTTGCGTATACGGATCAGATGTATGCCCCCCGTAAATCAGTTGGTAAATATTTTAGTCTTGTATCTGGTCAAAACAGTTCGAGAGGAGAGGGCGGGGTACCGATTTTTATTGTGGAAATGTTTTATTAACCACGGTGTCGATGCAGGGTCGTAAACCCGCCGTCTTTTTTTCAACAAAAAAAGAACCAGATCCAGGCGGGGAAGTGGAAGCCGACCGTTATGAATCACCTAGACTAAATGTTCGTAATTGTATCTTTCATGGCTAGAGTTCGAGGGAGACAAGTGGGTATGTGCGTCCCCGAGGGGAGGCATAAGTACAGAAAGAAGATCGATGGGGAAAAATCGTAGGAATGGTGCGGTGGTTAGCTTCTCAGCTCGCTTTTACCAAAAACACTATTAAGAAAAATCATGATAAACACTCAGGGAGGTTTGGCTCAGAGTTATGTTAACGGTAATGGTAGGGCAATGAGTAAAAGGCAATTTTTGAACAGCAAGGGGCTCCAGAGTGAGGTCATTGTGAGACCAATCAATAACGGGGTGTGTATTAATCTGAGCCATGGAAGTCCGAGAATAGGGGAGCCGAAGGGATTTGGATGACAAGAAAAGATAAACGTTCATGGTGAAAATTAGCCAATGCGGAAAGGAATTCGTAGTAGGTAGATTGGAGATGAAGTTGCTGCAGGCCAAACGGATATGTCAATAGACCGAACTCGAAGGTTTGACTGCCAATGCAAAGGGAAGAGAGAGGGAAAAGAGGAAAAGAAGGACGGAAGCACGCAACACATTGCCCCAATTGTGCTGCATAGGTAGCGTCAATGAAATTTCCGCGGCCACCGAATCGAACCAAGACAAAGCGCCTGGGAGGAAAAAAAAAAACACTGGGAGGAAAAAAGTGATAGGGAGGAAAGGGTAGGAAAAAAAAGTTTTACCTACAAGTGAGAGCAGCGGCGTTAGAAAGTAGAGTAGATTATTAGATTAGAGGTTAGAAAGAGAAAGAGTTTAGTTAGAAATTAGAGGTTAGAATAGAATAGAAGAGAGATAGTAGTAGAATAGGAAATAGTAGAAAGGATAGAGAAATTAGGAAAAGAAAGAGGGTTAAATGGTTCAACATCAAATGGCAGGAGACTGGAGGACTGCCGGAAACGGTTTACTAGAAGGAGCTCCTCCTTTTTGAACTCTAGGTCCTGAAGGTAGGTTTTCCCGAATTTGTGGGGGACCATTTTTGTACAAATGTCCTTGGCCAGCAAAATAGAGGAAACGTCCCATTGGTAGCGCGTGACTTTCTCGGGGGATAAGGTATTTAGATGGTGCCGGCAATTTGCCTCGGCTCTTTCACTGAAGATAGGATGCGGGAGAAGAACGGTCGGCGCCGGCTCGGATCGGGGAAGGTCTAGGAAGGTGGCGGTGAAGGGCTGCAGACCTTTCTGGCCCTTACGTTCACGGGGGAAGCAGGCGGTGGGGAGGGTGTGGTAATGGGGTTTTTATCGATCTTGATGGCGGATACTGTAACCAAGTTTCTCCATGGGGCCAGGGGAGATTCCCTGGTACTCAGTCGTCCTTGAGGCGGTGTCGTCCAGGAGTCAGTCTCAGCACAGCGCGGTCAGAGGTCCTCTGCAAAGGCTGCTGTCAGCTCAGTGTTAAGAGTCTCCCGCAGCAAAGGTCTGAAATTCAATATGCCTTGCCCCACCGAACGAGACCTTCTTTGGCGGCGCGCCTTCCAACGTCTCTTTTCCCTCCTATTTTTCCCTCCCCCTCCTCGTTTTTTCCCGCTCTCTCCTCCT